>JAKELJ010000607.1:0-20566 GCA_025594165.1 Tamias sibiricus
GTCCTCTTCATCCAAGGGATTTATCCTCAGATACTCAGGGTACAACAGAGCCTTCAAGAGGAAAGAAGCCCCACCTGAATGGACATGATTTGTAGAGAAGGAATTCCACCAAGACCAGGTGCTAATGAAATTTGAGTGCATTCCGGCACAGAGTGGTTTCTGAATGAGAAATGAAAAGGGGTAGCATTGAATGTAGGTAATGAGGTACAAAGTTCGCAAGTTGGAGGCAATTTGTGGCCAAACCTGCAAGATGTTGTGATCCCACTTTGAAACAGGAAGAAGTATATTGAAATTTACAATCCATATTTCCAAAAAATAAAAGTATCTTGGAGAGCTGGGTCCCTCTGAGGGCAAAACAAACCAGCCAGTCACTCTCTTTGGGCCTATGTTAGCGAATCGAGCGTTATTTTTTCACACACTACACACGAAACAAAAAAAAAAAGGGCGGGGGAAGCGGCCCTTAGAATGAGCGCATTGTGGCACTAATAGAAAGTTCTCTGGGCTCTTCTTGGGAAAAGCCCTTCAATGTTGTGCTCCGTTGAGGCCCAGTATAAAAGTAGTACTGGTTGTTGTGTAGATCTGGCGGGACGTTCTAATAATGAGTTGCACAAGCCCTGGGATCACCCTGTTAGAACTTCCTGTCTTTTCCCAGGGCCCCGAGGGAGAACTGAGTAGTGGTGATTCCTCAGCCTGAATCCTGGACCTTTGGGCCCAGAGCAGACCAGGAGAGACCGAAGGTGCTTCCACAAGAAGTCCTGGCACTGAGCCTTGGTGCTAAGCTCTGTGCACTTGACCTGAGGGACAACTGTCAAAGGGATAATGAAGGTGCTTTGACACCCTTTGCTCTTGTCCAGGCTCATTGGGGAAAGATGCAACAAGGCTTAGTTTCAAGTCATCATGTGGTAGTGCTCTAAAACCATTCAGGGTCAGTGTAGAACAGACCAAACAGAACCATTGTAGGTGGCACAAGACCGCATCAGCATCTGTGTCCAAGCCCCAAGAACAACATACGTGACCCAGAGTCAAACTCCATTTGGAGACCGGTTTTCTGGTAGAGCTGCTGGCAAGATCCTTTCAAATGTCTCACCGGGAATCATTAGGGAGGCCAAGTCGATGCAATTGTTGAGAACCAGATAGGTAGAAATGTGTAGGTCTTTGCAAGTTGGCACTGTTCTTTTGTTTTTTCATTTTTTTATTCTGCATATCTATCTATCAGTTTTTATTTTCAATGTGCTCCTGAAGGCAAGGCACTCAGGACTGGGGCCAGTTGATTGTAATTAAAACAATCAATTGAGAAGGAGTGAGAACCAAGGAAAAATGTGTGTGAAGGACAAGCAAAATAATTAAGGAAATAAATCTGCTGGCAAATCATACACTTGTGTAAAATATGTCGTCACTTATGTGTATAAGACTGAAATGTGCATAAAAGTATAAGCATGCATAGTGCTTGAGATTCGTTTTGGGGTGGAAGCATATGTCACTTCACTGGGAAATGGTCATGCTTTCATGGGTGATAAGGAGAAGAAGGTGAAAAATGCACGCAACAGGTCAGTAGTACGCTTACAGTCTTCGGCCTCCTCAGGTGAGGTCGTGATAGCAATTTGTTGCGCTCCATTCTGAGTCTCATTGAAATGTGAAATCCATAGTTGCTGTCATCCCCTTCTTCTGGACTTGATGCATGGCCAGAGACGGTCACCATGATCACATAGATGGTGACTAGCTGCTTGGAAAAGAGAACCTGCTCTTAGGGTCAGAAGTTTCCCCTGAGGTGTCCATCTTCATCCCGGGATTTTTATCCTCAGTATACTCAGGGTACAACAGGAGCCTTCAAGAGGAAAGATAGCCCCACCTGTATGGACATGATTTGTAGAGAAGGAAGTTCCACCAAGACCTGGTATCTTGGAGAGCGGGGTTCCAACTCAGAGGGCAAAACATACACAGTCACTCTCTTTTGGGCCTTTGTTTGCGAATCGCGATTTTTCACACACGAATGGCGGGGAAGCAGCCTAGACATAGCGCCTGTGGCACAAATGTATTCTTGGGCCTTCTTGGAAAACCTTCAATTTGTGCTCCATTGAGGCCCCGTATAAAAGTAGTACTGGTTGTTGTGTAGATCTGCCTTGTCAAAAATGAGTTTGCACGAGCCTCGGGATCCCCTGTAAACTCCCTGTCTTTTTTTCCCAGGGCCCCGAGGGAGAACTGAGTAGATGGTGATTCCTCAGCCTGAAAACCTGGCTTTTGGGGCCCAGAGCATACCAGGAGAGACCGCAGAGCTTCCACAAGAAGTTCCTGCACTGAGCCTTGGTGCTAAGCTCTGTGCACTTGACCTGAGGACACTGTCAAAGGAAAATGAAGGTGCTTTGACACCCTTTCTCTTGTCCACACATTGGGAAAGAATGCCAACAAGGCTTAGTTTACAAGCATCATGTGTAGTGCTCTAAACCATTGCAGGGTCAGTGTAGAACAGAACTACCAAAACGAACCATTGTAGTGGCACTCAAGACCGCATCTGCATGTGTGTCCAAGCCCCAAGAACAACATACTGACCCAGAGTCAAACTCCCATTTGGAGACTCGTTTTCCTGTAGAGCTGCTGCAAGAAATCCCTTTCAAATGTCTCACTGCCGGAATCATGTAGGGAGGCCAAGTCGATGCAATGTTGAGAACCAGATAGTAGAAATGTGTAGTCTTTCAAGTTTGCACTGTCTTTTGTTTTTCATTTTTTATTCTCAATCTGTCTATCATTTTTATTTCAATATGCACCCTGTGAAGGCACTCAGACTGGGCCCGTTGATTTCAATTAAAAGCAATCAATTGAGAAGAGTGAGAACCAAGAAAATGGTGTGAGAAGACAAGCAAAATAATTAAGAAACAATCTGCTGGCAAATCAAATACACTTGTGTAAAAATGTTCGTCACTTATGGTGTATAAGACTGAAATTGTCATAAAAGTATAAGCATCATAGTGCCTTGAGATTCGTTTTGGGGTGAAGCAAATGTCACTTCCTGGGAAATGTCATGCTTTCATGGGTATAAGGAGAAGAAGGTGAAAAATTGCACCACCCGTCAGTATGACCGCTTACGAGATCCTCGCTCCTCATTGAGTCATGAGAATTTTTGCCTCCCTTGAGTTCATGAATGTGAAATCCATAGTTTCTGTCCATCCCTTCTGACTTGATGCATGGCCAGGTCACTGATCACATAGAGGGGTGACTACTGCTTGAATAAACCTGCTCTAGGTCAAAGTTTCCTGAGGTTGTCCCTTCATCAAGGGATTTTATCTCAGATACTCAAGGGTACAACAGACTTCAAGAGGAAAGCAAGCCCCACCTGAAGGACATGATGTTAGAGAAGGAAGTTCCTCCAAGACCATCTAATGAAATTAGAGTGCATTCCGCCCCAGAGTGGTTGTCTGAATGAGAAGTGAAAGGTGCTGTGATGTAGTGAGGTAAAAAGTTCTCATGTTGGAGGCAAGGGGCCAACCTGCAAGAGTTGTGATCCTCTTGAAACAGAAAAAGAATTCTAAATTTACAATCCATATTCAAAAAAATAAAAGTACTGGAGAGCGGGGTCCACTCAAGGGCAACATACCAACCAGGCACGCCTTTTGGCTGTGGGTGTGCGGGAATCTTTTTTCACTACAGGAAGGACGGGGGAAGCGGCCTAGAAGTGACGCCTTGTGGCACTATGGTAGTTTTCGTGGGCCGCTTGGGAAAAGCCTTTCATGGTTGTGCTCACATTAGCCAGTATAAAAGTATACTGGTTGTGTGTTAGAACTGCCTTTCTAAATGAGTTGCACGAGCCTGGATCCCCTGTAGAACTCCCTGTCTTTTCCAGGGCCCCCCCGAGGAGAACTGAGTATGGGATTCTCCTCAGCCTGAATCCTGGACCGTCTTGGGGCCCAACAGACCAAAGAGACCGAATGCTTCCACAAGAAGTCCTGGCACTGACCTTGGTGCTAAGCTTGTGCACTTGACCGAGGGAACACTGTCAAAGGGATAATGAAGGTGCTATTGCACCCATTGCCTCTTGTCCAGCTCAATTGGGAAAGATGCAACAAGGCTTAGTTTCAAGTCATCATGCGGTAGTGCTCTAAAACCATTCAGGGTCATGTAGAACAGACCAACAAAACCATTGTAGGTGGCATCAAACCGCATCACTCTGTGTCCATGCCCCAGGAACAACCATACGTGACCCCAGAGTCAAAACTCCATTTGGAACGAGGATTTTCTGGTAGAGCTGCTGGCAAGATCCTTTCAAATGTCTCACCGGATCATTATGAGGCCAAGTCGATGCAATTTTAACCAGATATGTAAAATGTGTAGTCTTTCAAGTTGGCAACAGTTCTTTGTTTCATTTTTTTTATTCTGCAGATCATCTATCAGTTTTATTTTCAATATGCTCCAGTAAGGCACGTCACACTGGGCGCCAGTGATTGTAATTAAAACAATCAATTGAACGGAGTGAGAACCAAGGAAAAATGTGTGTGATGGACAACAAATAATTAAGGAAATAAATCGCTGCAAATCATACGACTTGTGTAAAATATATCGTACACTTATGGGTATAAGAAGACTGAAAATGTGCATAAAAGTATAAGCTTGCCATCAGAGTCCTTGAGAATTCGTTTTGGGGTGGAAGCATGTGTCACTTCACTGGGAAATGTCATGCTTACCAAGGTGAATAAGGAAAGAAGGTGAAAAATCACGCAACCTCAGTATCGCTTACAGTCTTTTAGAAAGCCTTACAGTCTTGCGGCCTCCTCAGGTAGTCGTGAGATTTGTCCTCCCATAGTTCATGAAATGTGAATTCCAATAGCTTCTGTCATCCATTCTGGACATTGAATGCATGGCCATGTCCACTGAACACATAGATGTGACTATCGCTTGAAAAGACCTGCTCTAGGTCAGAAGTTTTCCTGAGGTGGTCCTCTTCAAGCCACCAACAATTTATCCTCAGATACCAGGGTACAACAGAGCCTTCAAGAGGAAAGAAGCCCCCCTGAAGACATGATTTGTAGAGATGAAGTTTCCACCAAGACGTGCTAATAAATTAGAGTGCATCCGACCCAAGGATGGTTTCTGAATGAAAATGAAAGGTGCTTTGATTAGTTTTGAGGTAAAAAGTTTCTCAATTTGGAGTGCAATTTGGCCAACCTGCAAGAGGTTTGTGAGCCCACTTGAACAGGAAGAATTATTATTTTGAAATTTACAATCCATATTTCAAAAAAAATAATGGTATCATTGGAGTAGCGGGGTCACTCAGAGGGCAACATACCACCATCACGCTGCTTTTAGCCTATTGTTTGCGAATGGCTTTTTTTTCACATCAACAGAAGACGGGGGAAGCGGCCTAGAATGAGCGCCTTGTGCCACTAATGTAGTCTTGGGCCCTTCTTGGTAAAAAAAAAAAAAAAAAAAAGCCTTCAATGTTGTGCTGCCATTTGAGGCCAGTATAAAAGTATAACTGGTGTTGTGTTGACGTTCTGCCTTTCTAAATGAGTTCACGAGGCCTGGATCCCCTGTTGTACTCCCCTGTCTTTTCCCAGGCCCGAGGAGAACTGAGTAGTGTGATTCCTCAGCCTGAATCCAGTCTTTGTGGGCCCAGAGCAACCAGAGAGACCGAAGGCTTTCCACAAGAAGTCCTGGCACCTGAGCCTTGGTGCTAAGACTCTGTGCACTTGACCTGAAGGACACTGTCCAAGGGATAATGAAAGCTTTGACACCCTTTGCTCTTGTCCAGGCTCATTGGAAAGATGCAAAAGCTTTAGTTTCAAGTCAGCATGCGTAGTGCCTAAACCATTCAGGGTCAGTTAGAAACAGACCAAACAAACCATTTGTTAGGTGGCACAAGACCGCATCAGCATCTGTTCCAAGCCCCAAGAACAACATTACGTGACCCAGAGTCTAAACGCCATTTGAGACCGTGTTCTGGTAGAGCTGCTGGGCAAGATCCTTTCGAAATGTCTCACGGGATCATTATGGAGGCGCAATCGATGCAATTGTTGAGACCAATAGTAGAAATGTGTAGTCTTCCAAGTTGGCACTGTTCTTATTGTTGTTTCATTTTTATCTGCTTATCTATCTATCAGTTTTATTTGCAATATGACTCCTGGTGAAGGCACTCAACTGGCCAGTTTGATTTAATTAAAACAATCAAGTAGAAGGAGTGAAACCAAAGAAAAAATGCGTGTGAAGAGACAACAAAATAATTAAGGAAATAAATTCTGCTGGCATATCATACACTTTTGTAAAATATGTCGTCCTTATGGTGTATAAGACTGAAATGTGCATAAAAGTATAAGCATGCATATGCCTTGAGATTCGTTTTGGGTGAAGCTATTCACTTCACTGAAAAAAATGTCATCTTTCATGGGTGATAAAGAAGAAAGGTGAAAATGCACGCAACCGTCCAGTAACCTTACAGTCTTCCGGCCTCCTCAGGGGAGTCCGAGAGAATTTGTTTGCTTCCCTTAGTTCATGAAATGTGAAATCCATAGTTGCTGTCCATCCCTTATGGACTTGATGCATGGCCCAGGTCAGCTGATCACAAGATGTTACTAGCTGCTTGGAAAAGACCTGCTCTAGTCCAAAGTTTCCTGAGTGTCCTCCTTCATCCAAGGATTTATTCCTCAGATACTCAGTTAACTGAGCCTTTCAAGAGGACAGAAGCCCCACCTGAATGGACATGATTTTGAGAGAAGAAGTTTCCACCCAGACCAGTGCTAATGAAATAATCATTCCGGGCCCCAGATGTTTTCTGAATGAGAAATGAAAGGGGTGTTTGATTAGTTTGAGGTAATATTCTCAATTGAGGCAATTGTGGCCAACCTGCAAGAATGTTGTGATCCCACTTAACAGCAGAAGTTTTTGAAATTTACAATCCATTATTCAAAAAAATAACGGTATCTGAGACGGAGGATCACATCAGAGGCAACATACCACCAGTGCCCACGCTCTTTTGCAGCCTTTGTTTTGCGAATGGGCGTTTTTTTTTCACACAGGAAAGACGGGGGAAGCGCCTAGAATGAGCGCCTATGTGCACTAATGTAAAGTATTCTTGGGCCTTCTGGAAAAGCCTTCAATGTATTGTGCTCCATTGAAGGCCCAGTTTAAAAAAGTAATACTACTGTTGTTGTGTAATCTGGCCTTTCTAACAATGAGTGCACTAGGCTGGGATCCCCTGTAAACTCCTGTCTTTCCCAGGCCCCGAGGAGAACGGAGTATGGTGGATCTCCTCAGCCCTGAATCCTGACTTTGGGCCCAGAGCAACCTGAGAGACGAAGGTGCTTGCCACAAGAAGTCCTGGCACTGAGCCTTGGTGCTAAGCGCTGTGCATCTTTGAACTGAGGACACTGTCAAAGGGATAATGAAGGTGGCTTTGACACCCTTTGCTCTTGTCCAGGCTCATTGGGGAAAAGATGCACACAAGGCTTAGTTTCAAGTCATCATGCGGTAGTGCTCTTAACCATTCAGCCGTCTGTTAGAACAACCAAACAGAACCAATTGTAGGTGGCACAAGAGACCGCATCAGCATCTGTGTCCAAGCCCAAAAACAACATAATGACCCAGAGTCTAAACTACCCCATTTGAGAACCGTTTTTCTGGTAGAGCTGCTGGCATGATCCGTTCAAATGTCTCACCGGGATCATAGGAGCCAAGTCGATGCAATTGTTGACACCAATAGTAGAAATGTGTAAGGTCTTTCAATTGGCACTGTTCTTTTGTTTTTCATTTTTTTATTCTGCATATCTATCTACTGTTTATTTTCAAGTCGCCTGTGAAGGCACTCAGACTGGCCAGTGATTGTAATTATAACAATCAATTGAGAAGGTGAATCCAAGGAAAAATGTGTTTTAAGACAAGCAAAATAATTAGGAAATAAATTCTGCTGGCAAAATCATACTTTGTGTAAAATATGTCGAACTTATGGTATAATACGAAGGTCATAAAATACAAGCTTCATAGTGCCTTGAGATTCGTTTTGGGGTGGAAGCATAGGTTCCACGTCACTGGGAACTGTCATGCTTTCATGGGGATAAAGAAGAAGTGAAAAATGCACGCAAAAAGACCCCATAGACAACTACAGTCGTCGCCATCCTCAGTGATCGTGAGAATTTGTTGCCTCACTTGAGTTCATGAAAGGGTGAAATCCATAGTTGCTGTCAGCCCTTCTGGACTTGATCAATGGCCAGTCACTGATCAAATAGAGGTGACTAGCTCTTGGAAAAGACCTGCTCTAGGTCAGAAGTTTCCGAGGTGTCCTCCTTCATCCAAGGGATTTATCCTCAGATACTCAGTACTACAGAGCCTTCAAGAGAAAAAGCCCACCTGAATGACATGATTTGTAGAGAAGGAATATCCTCCAAGACAAGGTGCGAATGAGTTAGAGTGCATCCGCCCCAAGTGGTTCTGATAGAAAGAAAGGGGTGCTTTGATGTAGTTTGAGTAAAATGCTCAAGTTGGAGCAATTGTGCCAACCTGCAAGATGTTCGATCCCACTTTGAACAGGAAGACTATTGAAATTTACAATCCAATTTGTCAAAAAATAAAGGTATCTTGGGAAGCGGGTCACTCAAGGGCAACATACCAGCCAGTCACCTCTTTGGCCTTTTTTGCGAATCCGCGTTTTTTCACACACGAAGGGCTGGGAAGCAGCCTAGAATGAGCGCCTGTCACTAATGTAGTTTCTGGGCCTCTTGGGAAAAGCTTTCAATGTTGCTCCATTGAGCCAGTATTAACAGATACTGTTTGTTAGAGCTGGCCGTTTCTAAAATGAATTGCACGAGGCCTGGATCCCCTTAGAACTCCCCTGTCTTTTCCAGGCCCCGGAGAACTGATATGTGGATTCCTCAGCCTGAAATCCCTGACTTTGGGGCCCAAGCAGACCAGGAGAGACCGAAAGGTGCTTCACAAGAGTCCGCACTGAGCTTGTGCTAAGACTCTGTGCAACTGACCTTGGACACGGTTCTAAGGGATGATGAAGGTGCTTTGACAGCATCTTTGGCTCTTGTCCAGTGCTCCATTGGGAAAGATCAACAAGGCTTAGTTCAATTCATCATGTGGTAGTGCCTAAACCATCAATCATGTAGAACAACCAAACAAACCATTGTAGGTGGCACAAGACCAGCATCACATGTTTGGCAAGCCCCCAAGAAATAACAACATAACTGACCAGAGTCAAAACTCCATTGTGAAACCGTTTTCTGGGTAGAGCTGCTGGCAAGATCCTTTCAAATGCTCACCGAAATCAATAGAGCCAAGTGCGATGCAATTGTTGAGACCAATAAGGTATAAATGTGTAGGACTTTCAATTGCACGGTTTTTCTTTTGTTTTTTCATTTTTTAATCTGCATATCTGTCTATCTTTTTATTTCATATGCCCTGTAAGGCACTCAACTGGCCAGTTATTGTAAGTAAACCAATCAATTGAGAAGAGTGAAACCAAAAAAATGTTTGAAGACAACAAAAAATTAAGGAAATAAATCTGCTGGCAAATCATACACTGTGCGTAAAATATGTCGTCACTTATTTGTATAGCACTGAATGTGCATAAAAGTATAAAGCATGCATAGTGCCATTGAGATTCGTTTTGGTGAAGCATATGGCACTTCACTGGAAATGTCATGCTTTCATGGTTAAAGGAAAGAAGTGAAAATGCACGCAACCGTTCAGGAAAACCCTTACAGTCCTCGCCTCCTCAGGTGAGTCGAGAATTTGTGCCTCCCTTGATTCATGAGAGGTGAAATCATAGTTGCTGTCATCCCTTCTGGACTTGATGCATGGCCAGCAAGTCACGATCACCATTATGTGGACTACTGCGGAAAAGACCTGCTCTAGTGTCAAAGTTTCCCTAGGTAGTCCTCTTCATCCAAGGGATTTATCCTCAGAACTCAGGGTAACAACAGAGCCTTCAAGAGGAAAGAAGCCCCACCAATGACATGATTTGTCGAGAAAGGAAGATTCCACCAATACTCAGGTCTAATGAAATTAGATGCATTCCGCCCCAGAGTGTTTCCTGATAAATGAGAAATGAAAGGGGTGCTTTGATGATTTTGGAAGTATAAATTTCTCAGTTGAGGCAATTGAGCCAACCTCAAGATGTCTTGTGATCACACGTGAACAGGAGAAGTAGTATATTGAAATTTACAATCCATATTTCAAAAAATAAAGGTATCTTGGAGAGCGGGTCACTCAGAGGCAACATACCACCAGTCACGCTCTTTGGGCCTTTTGTTTGCGAATGGCTTTTTTTCCACACAAAGACGGGGGAAGCGCCTAGAATGAGCGCTTTGCAACGAATGTATTCGTGGCCTTGCTGGGAAAAGCCTTCGTTCAATGTTTGCGCCTTTATGAGGCCCATATAAAATAGTACTGGTTGTGTGTAGATCTGGCCCTTTCTAAAATGATTTGCCGAGCCAGGATCGCCTGTTAGAACTCCGTCTTTTTCCCAGGGCCCCGAAGGGAGAACTGAGTAGTTGAGATTCCTCACCTGAATCCTGGACTTTGGGGGCCCAGAACAGACCAGAGAGACCGTAGGTGCCTTTCACAAGAAGTCCTGGCACTGGTGCCTTGGTCTAAGCTCTGTGCACTTGACCTGAAGGACACTGTCAAAGGGATAATGAAGCGCTTTACACCCTTTGCTCTGTCACTCTATTTGGGGAAAGATGCAACAAGCTTAGTTATCAAATCATCATGCGTATGCTCTAAACCATTCAGTCAGTGTTGAACAGACCAAACAAACCATTGTAGTGGCACAAACCGCATCAGCAACTGTTACAAGCCCCAAGGAACAACATAACGTACCCAGATCAAAACTCCATTTGAACCGTTTTCTGGTAGACTGCTGGCACGAATCCTTTCAAATGTCTCACCGGATCATTAGGAGCAATCGGATGCAATTGTTGAGACAAATAGTAAAAGGTGTAGGGCTTTCAAGTTGGCACTGTTCTTTTGTTTTCATTTTTATCTGCAGATCTATCTATCAGTTTTAATTTTCATATGCTCCTGGAAGGCACGCAGACTGGCCAGTTGATGTAATTATACAATCAATTGAGGAAGAGTGAGAACAAGAAAAAGGTGTGTGATGGGACAATCAAAATAATTAAAGAAATAAACTGCAGGCCAATTCATACACTTGTGTAAAATATGTCGTCACTTATGTGTATAAGACTGAAATGTCATAAAAGTAATACTTAGCATAGTGCCTTGAGATTCGTTTTGGGTGGAAAGCCATATGTTCACTTCACGGAAATGTCATCTTTCATGGTGTTAAGGAGAAAAGGTGAAAATCACGCAACGTCAGTAGAACGCTTTCAGTCTTTCGCCTCCTCAGGTGATCGTGAAATTAGTCTCTTTGCCATCCCTTGAGTTCATGAATTGTGATTTCCATAGTTGCGGTCATCCTATCCCTTCGGACCTTGAGCATGGCCAGGTGCACGAACACAGAGATGGTGACTACTGCTTGGAAAAAACTGCTCTAGGGGTCAGAAATTTTTCCTGAGGTGTCCTTTCTTCATCCAAAGCAATTTTATCCTCAGATACTCAGTACAACAGAGCCTTCAATGAAAGAAGCCCCACCTGAATGGACATGATTTGTAAAAAAGTTCACCAAGACAAGGTGCTAATGAATTAGAGTGCATTTCCTGCCACCAATGGTTGCTGAATGAGAAGGAAAGGGTGCTTTGATGGAGTTTGAGTAAAAAGTCTCAAGTTGAGCAATTGTGCCAACCTGCAAGATGTTGTATCCCACTTGAACAGGAAGAATAAATTTGAAATTTTACAATCCATATTTCAAAAAAATAAGTATCTGGAGAGCGGGGTCACTCAGAGGGCAACAAACCAGCCAGTCACGCTCTTTGGCCTTAGTTTGCGAAATGGTCGTTTTTTTCCACACAGAAGGACGGGAAAGCGCCTAGAATGAGCGCCTGTGCACTAAAGAATTCTGGGCCTTCTTGGGAAAAGCCTTCAAATGTTGTCGCCATTTGAGGCCCATATAAAAAGTATACTGGTTGTTGTTTGATCTGGCCTTTCTTTCTAAATGAGTTGCAACAGCCTGGATCCCCTGTAAACTCCCTGTCTTTTCCCAGGGCCCCGAGAGAACTGAGTAGTTGTATTCCTCAGCCTGAATCCTGTCTTTGGGCCCAAGCAGACCCAGGAGAGTCCGAGGGCTCCCAAGAAGTCCTGGCACTGAGCCTTGTCTAAGCTCTGTCACTTGACTAGGGACACTGTCAAAGGATAATGAAGTGCTTTACACCCATTGCTCTTGTCCCAGGCTCATTGGGGAAAGAGCAAGTCAGGCCTGTTTCAAGTCATCATGCGGTATGCTCTAAACCATTCAGGGTCAGTTGTAGAACAGACCAAAACAGAACCATTGTAGTGGCACAAAGACCGCATCAGCAGCTGTTCAAGCCCCAAGAACAACATACGTGACCAGAGTCAAGACTCCATTTGGAGACCCGTTTTATGTAGAGCCTGCTGGCAAGATCCTTTCAAATGTCCTCACCGATCATTAGGAGGCAAGTCGATGCAATTGTTGAGACCAATAGGTAGAAATGTGTAGGTCTTTCATAGTTGGCACTGTTCTTCTTTTGTTTTTTCCTTTTTATCTGCATATCTAACTAGCAGTTTTATTTTCAATATGTCCCTGTGAACACTCTGGACTGGCCATTTGATGATTAAAACAATCAATTGAGAAGGAGTGAAACCAAGAAAATGCGTGTGAAGGACAAGCATCAATAATTAAGGAATAAAATCTGCTGGCCAATCATACACTTGTGTAAAAGATGACGTCACTATGGGTGTATAAGACTGAATTGCATAAAAGTATAAGACATCATAGTCCTTGAGAATCGTTTTGGTGGAAGCATAATGTCACTTCACTGGAAATGTCATGCTTTCAAGGGTGATAAGGCAGAAGAAGGATAATGCACCAACCGTCAGTAACCGCTTACAGTCTTCGCCTCCTCAGAGTCGTGAGAAATTTGGTTTTGCCGCCCTTGAGTTCATGAAATGTGACATCCATAGTTGCTGTCATCCCTTTGGACTGATGCATGCCAGTCACTGACACGAAGATGGGTGACTAGCTTGCTTGGAAAGACCTGCTCAGGGTCAGAAAGTGTTCCGGAGTGTCCTCTTTCATCCAAGGGATTTTATCCTCAATACACAGTACAACAGTGCCTTCAAGAGGAAAGTAAGCCCCACCTGATGGACAGGATTTGAAGAGAAGGTAGTTCCACCAAGACCAGGTCTAATGAGATGAGAGTGCATTCCGGCCCAGAGTGGTTTCTGAATGAAAAATGAAAGGGTGCATTTGATGTAGTTTGAAGGTAAAAATTCTCAGTTGGAGCAATTGGTGCCAACCTGCAAGATGTTCTGATCCCACTTGAACAAGAAGACAACGTATTGAAATTTACAATCCATATTTCAAAAAAATAAAAGGTATCTTGGAGAGCGGGTCACTCAGAAGGGCAACATATCCGGAGCCATTCCGCGCTTTTGGGCTCTTTGATTGTTTGCGAATCGCGTTTTTGTTTCACCACACGAAGCGGGAAGCAGCCCTAGAATGAGCGCCTTGTGGCACTATTGTAGTTTCTTGGCCTTCTTGGTAAAGCCTTCAATGTTTTCACCATTGAGTGCCCAGTATAAAAAGTAGTACTGGTGTGTTGTGTAGATCGCCTTTCTATAAAGATTGCACGAGGCCTGGATCCCCTGTAGAACTTCCCTGTCTCTTTCCCAGGGCCCCCGATGGAGAACTGAGTAGTGTGATTCCTCAGCCTAATCCTGCTTTGGGCCACAGAGCAGACCAGAGAGACCCGAAGGTGCTCCCACAAGAAGTCCTAGGCAAGAGCCTTGTGCTAAGCTCTGTGCACTTGACCGGGAGGACACTGTCAAAGGGATAATGAAGGTGCTTTGACACCCTTTGCTCTGTCCAAGGCTCATTGTGGAAAGATCAACAAGGCTTTGTTTTCAAGTATCATGTGTATGCTCTAACCATTCAAGGGTCGTGTAGAAAACTGACCAAACCAGAACCATTGAAGTGGCACAAGACCGCATCATCATGGTGTCCAAGCCCCAAGAACAACAACGTACCCAAGTCAAAACTCCATTGGAGACCCGTTTACTGGTAAGCTCTGGCAAATCCTTTCAAATGTCTCCAACCGGAATCATAGGAGGCCAAGTTCGATGCAATTGTTGAGACCAGATAGGTAAAATGTGTAGGTCTTTCAAGTTGGCACTGTTCATATTGTTTTTTTTTTCATTTTTTTAATTCAGCAAAGCTGTCTATCAGTATTATTTTCAATATGCTCCTGTGAAGGCACTCAGGACTGGGGCCAGTTGATTGTAATTAAAACAATAATTGAAAGGAGTGAGAACCAAGAAAAATTGTGTGAATAGGACACGCAAAATAATTAAGGAAATAAATCTGCTGGCAAATCATAACACCCTTGTGTTAAAATATGTCGTCATTCTTATGTGTATAAGACTGAAAATGATGCATAAAAAGTAATAACAGCATAGTCCCATGAAGATTCGTTTATGGGGTGTAGCATATGTTCATCTCACTGGGAAATGTCATGCTTTCATGGTGATAAGGAGAAGAAGGTGAAAATGCACGCAACCGTCATGTAGACCGCTTACCGTCTTCGAGGCCTCCTCAGGTGAGTCGTGAGAATTTGTTGCCTCCCTTGAGTTCATGAAATGTGAAATCCATAGTTGCTGTCATCCTTCTGACATTGATGCATGGCCAGTCTCTGAATCACATAGATTGACTAGCTGCTTGGAAAAAGACCTGCACCTAGGGTCAGAAATTCCTGAGGTGTCCTCTTCCTCCAAGGATTTAATCCTCAGATAACTCAGGGTACAACAAGCCTTCAAAGAGGAAAAGAAGCCCACACCTGAATGGACATGAGTTGTAAGAAGAAGTTCCACCAAGATCAGAGTGCTAGAATTAGAGGTGCTTTCCGGCCCAAGTGGTTTCGAATGAGAAAAGACAGGGGTGCATTGATGTAGTTTGAGGTAAAAATTCTCAAGTTGGAGGCAATTGTGGCCAACCTGCAAGATTGTTGTGACACACTTGAACAGGAAGAAGTATTTAAATTTAACAATCCATATTTCAAAAAAATAAAGGTTATCTGGAGAGCTGGGGTCACTCAGCAGGGCAACATACCAGCCAGTCACGCTCTTTTTGGGCCTTCTGTTTCGAATCGGCGTTTTTTTCACACAGGAAGACGTGGAAGCGGGTCTAGAAGTGAGCGCCTTGTGGCACTAATGTAGTTCTTGGCGCTTCTTTGAAAAGCTTCAAGTTTGGTGCTCCATGAGGCCCAGTAATAAAAAGTAGTACTGTTGATGTGTAGATCTGCCTTCTAAAATGAGTTGCACGAGCCTGGGATCGGCCTGTAGAACTCCCTGTCTTTTCCCAGGGCCCCGAGGGAGAACTGATAGTGGGTGATTCCTCAGCCTGAATCTGGACTTTGGGGCCCAGAACAGACCAGGAGAGCCCGAAGTCTTCCACAAGAAGTCCTGCACTGAGCGCTTGGTGCTAAGCTCTGTGCACTGACCTGAGGGACACTGTCAAAGGGATAATAAGGTGTCTTTGACACCCTTGCTCTTGCCAGGCTCAATTGGGAAAGATGCAACAAGGCTTAGTTTCAAGTCATCATGCGGTAATGCTCTACAAACCAATCAGGTCAGTGTAGAACAGCACCAAAAGACCATGTAGGTGGCACAAGACCGCATCAGCATCGTGTAACAAGCCCCAGAACAACATACGGACCCAAGTCAAACCCATTTGGAGACCGTTTTCTGGAGAGCTGCGGGCAAGATCCCTTTCAAATGTCCCGACCGGGATCATTAGGGAGGCCAAGTCGATCGCAAGTTGTTTAGACCAGATTAGGTATAAATGTGTAGGTCTGTCAAGTTGCAAACTGTTCTTTTGTTTTCATTTTTTATTCTGCATATCTATCATCATTTTATTTTCAATATGCTCCGGTGAAGGCACTCAGGACTGGTCCATTTATTGTAATTAAAACAATCAATTGAGAAGAGTGAGAACCAAGGAAATAATGTGTGTATGGACAAGCAAAAGAATTAAGGAATAACTGCTGGCAAATCATACACTAGTGTAAAATATTCGTCCACTTATGGTGTATAAGACTTAATGTGCATAAAAGTATAGAGCATGCATATGCCTTAGATTCGTTTTGGGGTGAACATATTCACGTTCAACTGGAAATGTCTAGCTTTCATGGGTGATAATGAAGAAGTGAAAATGCACGCAACCGTCAGTAGACGCTTACACAGCTTCGGCCTGCTCAGGTGAGTCGTGAGAATTTGTTGCCTCACCTTAGTTCATGAAATGTGAAATCCATAGTTGCTGTCATCCCTTCTGACTTATTCATGGCCAGTCACTGATCACATAGATGGTGACTAGCTGCTGGGAAAAGACCTGCACTATGTCAGAAGTTTCCTGAGGTTCCTCGTTCAGCCAAGCAATTATCCTCAAATACTCAGGGACAACAGACCTTCATGAGGAAAGAAGCCCAACCTGAAAGGACATGATGTGTAGAGAAGAGAAGTTCCACCAAGACCAGGTGCTAATGTAAATTAGAGTGCATTCCCGTCCCAGAGCTGTTTCTGAAAGGAGAAATGAAAGGGTGCTTTGATGTAGTTTGAGGTAAAAAAGTTGCTCAAGTTGGAGCAATTTGCCAACCGGCAAGGATGTAGTGACCCCCTTGAACAGGAAGAATTATTTGTAATTTAACAACCATATTCACAAAAATAAAGGGACTGGATAGCGGGTCACTTGAGGCAAAACATACCACCATCACACGCTCTTTTGGCCTTTGTTTTCGAATGGCGTTTTTTCACACAGAATGGACGGGGGAACGACAAGAATGAGCGCCTTGGTGCACTAATGTAGTCTTAGGGGCCTTCTTGGAAAAGCCTCAATGTGTGCTCACATTGAGGCCCCAGTATAAAAGGAAGTACTGGTTGTTGTTTTGTCTGGCCTTTTTCAAAATATTGCACGAGGCCTGATCCCCTGTAAACTCCCCTGTTCTTTTCCCAGGGCCCCGAGGAGAACGAGTAGTGTGATTCCTCAGCCTGAAATCCTGTGCTTTGGGGCCCAGAGCAGACCAGTAGAAGACCGAAGGTGCTTTCCCACAAGAAGTCCTGGCACTGACCTTGGTGCTAACTCTGTGCACTTGACCTAGGGACACTGTCAAAGGGATAAGTAAGTGCTTTGACACCCTTGCTCTTGTCCAGGCTCATTTGGGAAAGATGCAAAAGGCTTAGTTTCAAGTCATCATGCGTAGTGCTCTAAAACCATTCAGGGTCATTAGAACAGACCAAACAAACCATTGTAGTGCACAAGACCGCAACAGCAATCTGTGGTCAAGCCCCAAGAACACATACGTGACCCAGAGTCAAAACTCCATTTGAGAAACCGTTTTATGGTAGAGCTGCTGGCCAAGATCCTTTCAAAAGTCTCACGGATCATTAGGAGGCCAAGTTCGATGCAATTGGTTAGCACACTAGGTAGAAATGTGTAGTCTTATCAAGTTGGCACTTTCTTTTTTTTTCATTTTTTTTATTCTGCATACTATCTATCAGTTTATTTTCAATATGCTCCTGGGAAGCCACTCAGACTGGGCCATTGATGTGGTAATTTAAAACAATCAATTGAGAAGATGAGAACTCAAGGAAAAATGCGTGTAAAGGAAAACAAAATAATTAAGGAAATAAATCTGGGCCCCCTGGCAAATCAATACACTGGTGTAAAGTATGTCGTCACTTATGTGAATATGACTGAAAGGTGCATAAAATATAAGCATCATAGTGCCATGAGATTCCGTTTTTGGGTGGAGCATATTCACTTCCACTGGGAAATGTCATGCTTTCATGGGTGATAAGGAAGATGAAGTAAAATGCAACGCAACTCAAGTAGACGCTTTACGTAGTCCTTTTCGGCCATCCTCAGGTGAGTCCGTGAGAATTTTTGCCTCCCTTGAGTTCATAAGTGATACCATAGTTGCTGTCAGCCCTTCTGACTTGATGCATGGCCAGGCACGGATCACATAGATGGGTTGACTAGATTGCGTGGAAAAGACCTGCTCTAGGTCAGAATTTCCTGAGGTGTCCTCTCTCCTAGGGATTTTTCCTCAGATAACGCAGGGTACAACAGAGCCTCAAGAGGAAAGAAGCCCCACCGATTGACATGATTTGAGAGAAGGAAGTTTCCACCAGACCAGGTGCTAATGAAATTAGAGTTCATTCCGCCCCAGATGGTTTCTGAGAGAAATAAGGGTGCTTTGAATTGTATTTTGAGTAATAAGTTCTCAGTTGAGGCAATTGTGGGCCAACCTGCAAAGATTTGTGAGCCCACTTGAACATGAAAAGTATTTGAAATTTACAATCCAATTTCAAAAAATAAAGGTATCTATGGAGAGCGGGGTCACTCATAGGCAACATACCAGCCAGTCCACGCTCTTTTTGGCCTTTGTTTCGCGAATGGCGTTTTTTTTCACACAGGAAAACGGGAAGCGGCCTAGAATGACGCCTTGATGCACTAATGTAGTTCTTGGGCCCTCTTGGGAAAACCTTCAATGTTTGTGCTCCATTGAGGCCCATATAAAAGTAGTATGTTGTTGTTATATCTGGCCTTTCTAAAATGATTGCCGAGCCTGGAGCGCCTGTAGAACTCCCTGTCATTTCCCAGGGCCCCGAGGGAGAACTGGTAGTGGTGATTCTCAGCCTAATCCTGGACACTTTGGGCCCAGAGCAACCAGGAGAGACCGAAGGTGCTTCCACAAGAAGTTCCTTCACTGAGCCTGGTGCTAAGCTCTGTGCACTGACCTGAGACACTGTCAAAGGGATACTGAAGGTGGCTTTGACACCCTTTGCTCGTTGTCCCGGCTAGATTGGGAAAGAAGCCACACGGCTTAGTTCAAGTCATCATGCGGTAGTGCTCTAAAACCATTCAGGTCAGTGTAGAAATAACAGACCAAACAAACCATTGTAGCTGCACAAGAACGCATCAGCACTGTGTCCAACCCAAGAACAACATATTACGTACCCAGAGTCAAAACTCCTTGGAACCGGTTTTCTGGTAGAGGCTCTGGCAAATCCCTCTTCAAATGTCTCACCGTATCATTAGGGAGGCCAAGTCGATGCAATTGTTGAGACCAGATAGGTAGAAATGTGTAGGTCTTTCAAGTTGGCACTGTTCTTTTGTTTTCATTTTTTTATTCTGCATATCTAACTATCAGTTATTTTCAATGTGCTCCTGTGAAGCACACAGGACTGGCCATTGATTGTAATTAAAACAATCAATTGAGAAGGAGTGAGAACCAAGGAAAAAAGTGTGTGAAAGGTACAAGCAAAATAAATAAGGATCATAAATCTGCTGGCAAATCATACACTTGGAGTCAAATATGTCGTCACTATGTGATAGAAGACTGAAATGTGCATAAAATATAAGCATGCATAGTGCCTTGAGATTCGTTTGGGGTGGGAAGCATATTCAATACACTGGAAATTCATCTTTCATGGGTGATAAGGAAAGAAGTGAAAATGCACGCAACCGACAGTAAGACGCTTACAGTCTATTCCGGCCCTCCACAGTGAGTCTGAGAATTTTGTTGCCTCCCTTGACGTTCATGAAATGTAAATCCAGAGTTGCTGTCACCCATTCTGGACATTGATGCAACAGGCCAGTCCACTGATCACATAGATGGGGTGACTAGCTGCTAGGAAAAGACCTGCTTCTAGGTCAGAAGTTTCCTGAGCGTGTCCTCTTTCATCCAAGGGATTTTATCCTCAGATACTCAGGGTACAAACAGAGCCTTCAAAGAGAAAGAAGCCCCACTGAATGCATGATTTGTAGAGAAGGAAGTTCCACCTAGACCAAGTGCTATGAAAATAGAGTGCATTCCGGCCCCTAGAGTGTTTCTGAATGAGAAATGAAAGGGATCTTTGATTTAGTTTGAGGTAAAAGTTCTCAAGTAGGAGGCAATTGTAGCCAATCTGGCAAGATTTTTGAACCACTTGAACAGAAGAATATTTGAAATTTACAATCCATAATTTCAAAAAAAAAAAGGTATCTTGGAAAGCGGGTCACTCAGAGCGGAGACAAACCAGCCATCACGCTCTTTCGCCTTTGTTTTTCGAATGGCGTTTTTTATTCACACACGAAGGCGGGGAAGCGGCCTAGAATGAGCCGCCTTTGGTTACTAATGTAGTATCATGGGCCTTCTTTGGAAAAAGCTTCAATTGTGCTCCACTGAGCCCATTATAAAAGTAGTACTGGTTGTTGAGTAAGATCTGGCCTTTCTAAATGAGATGCAAGAGGCCTGGATGCCCCTGTAGACTCCCTGGTCTTTTCCCCAGGGCCCCGAGGGAGAACTGAATATGGTGAAATCCTCAGCCTAATCCTGAAAACCCCCCCCTTTTTGGGCCCCCAAGGACAACCAGGAGAGACCGAAGTTCTTTTCCAGCAAGAAGTCCATGCACTGAGCCTTGGGGCTAAAAGCACAGTGCCCATTGACCTGAGGGACACTGTCAAAGGATA
>JAKELJ010000608.1:0-20554 GCA_025594165.1 Tamias sibiricus
AAGTTAATTACAAATAAACAATCCCATGTCAAATACCAAAATATTAGGTTATACAGTATTAGTCATATTCTTTGCTGAAGAGAAAGTCTCATGACACCTATAAATCAAAATTGAAGGTACCTTCACTTTTTAAATTGTTTACACCAAATTGAATACTCTAAAATTAAATGAAATAAAGTTATTTGGATCCATATATATATTTTTTATAAATAATTTTTTTATAATATTAATTTTCATAAGTGCTTTGTTATTTGTGACGTCACACTGGACAGACGCACAAACATACAAACTTATTTGTGATGTCACCTTAACATGAAATGTAGACAAATGGCACAGTCATAAAGACAAGTATAAAAAGAAAAAAAAATACAATTGTGTGCACACTAAAGAGAGATCTCCTCGCCCGGCCGGGAGGAATAACACTTAAGTTGTGAAATATTTTGAAGTCTCTTTTGAGGGAATCATTTCATACCTTCATCTCGGTCCTCTTGATTTTGTACTTTTTTTTTTTTTTTTTATTAATCTTGATGGTAACCATATATGGGAGATGATTTGTGTTGGGAAAAACACAAACAGATCCTCTCCCCCAAATTAATACTGGATCTGGCCCTTCCATGTGCCTGAAAGAACATCCTTCCAGTAGGCCAAAGGTATATGTTGTGTTGGTGAGGATTCCCGTGTCTGTCTTCAGCCGAATATCCTTTGGAATCCAAAGTTAGAAAATTTAAAGTAAAAAGGGCAATGGCTAATCTATCTTTAGGATTTGTCCATTTCCTTCTTTTTGTTTCAAAAGCATAATTTTGAGTGTGCAATTATCTCGTTCAATTATACCTTGGCCTTGAGGAATTATACGAATACCAGTCTTATGATATACTGAATTTGTGCCAAAACTGTTTTTTGAAAAATGATGACGTATATGCCAGGGCCATTGTCTTGTTTTAAGCATTTTTTGGGATGCCCAAGTGCAGCGAAAAGCTTATAAACATGAGATGTAACATCTTTAACTTTTTTCTCCAGCATGTAAGGAAGCAAAAAAATCATGCCCTGAGCATGTATCTCATGGTCAACATGAAATAAATCGACAATTTTCCAAAAACTTGGGATCATGAGTGGACATTCCCATCTGACACAAATGAGATTGGGCATGATCGCTCTGGGTTTACACCCATAATGTGGATTTGGGCAAATGTAGTCACACAAGTATTGACAAATCCTTCAACAATTGTTCGAGGCTTGTACGCCTTTGTGATTTTTGAATCCTTTGCTTGTAAATGTGAGTACCATTGACATGAAATTTGGGAATGGAACATGGTAGGCGTTTTGGACTGCATGCCTGAATTATATAAATATTGTTTTTTAGTGAGGGCATCAGCCTTTTTGATTACCCTTCATGAAGAAAACCAGGCAAATTAGTATGAGCTCTGGATATGTCCAATAAACAAAGGGTTCTTTACGTTTCCCATAGGAGATTTTGAATTTGAAAAAACAATTTAAAGGCTGGAATAATGTGGTGCTATAGGACCTGCTAGCTCCAATTTAGGGACAAAGCAATGGTACAATATGAGTGGCTGTCTGAGAAAAATATTTATAGGACATCGTTCTTTTAGACGTTCTAGAGTCTATTATTATAGCTTCAATTTCTACTAATTGGGCTGATTTTTGACACAATAATAGATAAGAGAGGTTAACCCTACCCCCATAGTTCTCCACATCCTGAGAGAAGCAACCTTGTTGCCATTCTTGGCTGGATTGTTTCTTCCCCCGGGAACAGGATGTGTTTTCCCCCAGGCAGGATGTTTCTTACCCAAGCCAGGATGTTTCTTTTCCCCTGGCAAGAGCCAATAGGCTTAAAAGGTCACCACATGTGTCTAGGGGCAAAAGAGGCCAATGGCAAATTGGGGTTGCTTTAGTGCACCCCCCCACCAGAAATTCCCTAGTATAAGGCCCTGTCTGAGAGACTCAGGACAGAAAGAGAGAGACAGCACGGACCCACAAACATCAGCTCGATCGCTGCTGTGAGGAGGGAGGACCAGATACATCGTCTCGTCGCCTACAAACCGCAGAGAAAGGAGAGCCCCAGCAAACCAGCTCCAGGAACCCATCACCTCCAGCCGACGACGCAGCTGGTCCCCCCCAACAAACCAGCTCCAGACCCATCCGCCATCCAGCCCGACTCTGTCAGCTGCACCCCAGCCAACAGATCCAGACCCATCGCTTCCAGCCGATGGCAGCTGCCCAAGCCGAACTGCTCCAGACAGGGGGGGGGGGAACCACCATCAGCCCAATGGCCGCTCCCAGCTGGACAGATCCTTCCTCCATGCCTGAACAGCAGCTGCTTTAGCTGACAGCTCCAGAGATCCCATGCCGGGTGCAACCAAGCACCCACCTTCTGTCCAGAGCTTGCCACACTTGGCTCCCTTCCACCCTGACTCCCCTCTCCCACCTCTGTGACCTTTAACCCAGAAGCACCTCTTCGTCCTAGTTTTTGCTTCCAGCCTCGAAGGCTTGTTTGAAATCAATCTTATTGGCTGCATTGGCATGGTCCCCCGGTTGTGATGCTTTGCCCCTTAAAGTAATATGATTCATATTTTCTTTTTGAGTGGACTACTGCAGCGCAGTTTACACGTTAGAGGACCCATCTGTAAATACATTTAATGCCTTAGGAATAGGTTGATTTTTTATTACCTGTGGAAATATAATGGGATGATTGACACATACAAAAATAGTATAGGAGACTTGCGGAAGAGGGTTATCAACTATTTGCAGAAGTAGAAGCAGCTTGTTATAAGCCCAATCATTATCATTGAAGCACAAATATTCAAACCTGTGATGATGAATAGGGGAGTAATAATAGTAGCGGGCGTGAAAATGCCAAATATTTTAGTTTAGAAAGTCTTAAGTACTTGAAGAATAAAGTTTAGCCACCCATGGAGGTATAAGACTCAATAGTACTTTTAGGAGAGAAGGTCAAATGTATCCATAGAATAAAGGTTCCCTGTTGCCAAAAATACTTCTGTGAGTGTATATTGTGAGAAATTAATGGATCAATATCAGCGGGTCGAGCAAAATCAATTCTATCACAGTGGGATCTATTCAAATGGCCTTTTCTACTAACTTTAAAGCTTCCCTAGCATCAGGAGTCAAGTTGTTCGCGTCGTGATGATGGATCAGAGTTTCCTGCGAAGCGAAAGGATATCAAATAAGGGTTTTATTTGTCCCAGTAGTGAGGCTTAAGTGTTAGGGTGAAGCCAATTCAATGTCTCCCAGCAGTTTTTGGAAATCATTGAAGGTGGTCAAAAGTTCTTTATAGTATTAAAAAATTTTTCGAGGCCCTAATAAAGGTATCCATGATTTTAAATCATAAATGATATTAGGATGAGATCTAGTTTGAACCTTTTCTTCAGCATTTTTTTTTTTTTTTTGTGGTACTGGGGATTGAACTCAGGGTCACTCGACCACTGGGTCACATCCCCAGCCCTTTTTTGTATTTTATTAGAGGACATAGGGTCTCACTGAGGTGCTAAAAGTGGCCTCGCCATTTGCTTGAGGCTAGGCTTTGAAAATCTGATCGCTCCTTGGCCTCAGCCTCCCAAAGTGCGGGGATTACAGGCGGTGCTCCACCGTGCACGGCTCTTCAGCAATTTTTAATCCATATCTTTTTAAATTTTCTGTCATATCACTGAATTTGGTAAAATAAGATTTCTTGATTAAGGGTGAGCCAAGAAAAAAACCCATCATCCATATAATGATGGCACATAAGGTTATTGGATATTTGTTTCTTGAATAGGCTGAATTGCGTTTGTCTACATAGATTGGGACCATATAGTGGGGCTATTAGCCATTCATAGCCGGTAGCACTGTCCATTGATATCTTTTTTCATCAGGGCCATTATTATTTATGTTAGAAGGAACTGAAAAAAGCAAACCTGGGGGCATCCAGAGGATGTAGTGGGGGAATGGAAAAGAAACAATCTCCTGTTATATCAAGAGTTATAAGATGGAAAATTTTTAGGAAATAAGCTACAGATTAGGAAGTCCTGGTTGGGTAAGGCCCATAATTCTGCTTGGTTTTATTTGATTTCCCCTAAGGTCATGTAACAATCACCATTTTTCCTGATTTTTTTCTTGATTACCGAATATGGGGGAATGAAGGCTCTATGTGTCATGCTTCTAGTTGTTCTTGGAATTAATTAGGTGGGCCGCTTGCCTTGTAATTTTTCTCTAGATAGGGGCCACTGAGGGACCACAAAACTGGCTTATCAGATAAAAGCCATGGTAAATTTTCAAAATCTGTTTTCTCAGTGGCCCCTAGAAAAAATATCTTTTTACCCTTTTGATGATGATTTAAGATTTTTTATGTTTCAACACCCTGCCCCCCCCCCCGGGCTGCGGGCTGTGTGAGGTGTACCTCCATTTGCTGTAGAATATCTCTTCCACATAGGGTATAGCTGGCAAGATGGTCAAAAACTTTAGGTTGGAATGTTCCTTTATTGCCCTTCATTATCTTCCCACAATTTAAGTCTACAGCCCTTTGTTGGGTGCTGGTGGTGGTGTTAGTATATCCCAAGCCTCTTAAAACTGGTTTGAGGGCCTTCCTGCAGAGGCCAGTGCTTGGGCCATTGTTGTAGATTAATGATGCAAGAGTCCGCCCAGTATCAAGTCAGCCCCTCCATCTCTATACCTTGAATTTTTATTTTTTGCACATTAGGCACTCCTGTGAACAATCCTGAAACCCGAGCAAGCCAGTTGAGATCCACAAATCCTGTTATTGTTCCTATTCTGCGGCATACTCTTGAAATGAGTTGTGGAAACTGGGAATGAGAGAAGCAGACTGAAGCAATTCTATTCTCCTAGGTTAACAGAGATAATGCCTCTAAGGTGAACCTAAGGAATTTATTTTTATTTCTCCTTGGGTTAATCCAGTCAGTCAATAACACCTGGTGATTACTTGATAGAAAACCTAATGAGCTTTTTAGGAACTTCGTCTGGAAGATAAGTCCTCACAGTCCCTGAGGGAAGAGGTCCCGCTGACTCCCGTAGGAATCAGTTGAACCCCCATTTACAGGTGTTTGGCACTATTCAGTCGGTTGGAACAGAGGTCTAGTCCTGCACTTCCCTCTTGTCCCTCTGGACAAAGGAGTTCCATAGGTAGGGAGGGACGGATTGGTCGAACGAGGTAATAATCTGTATGGATGTTTGAGGATATTCCTTCGTCTAATGCCTCATTCACTTTGTGGTGCCCCGAGGCATTGGGCCCCGATGCCCCGTTTTTTGAATTCCTGGACAAAACATTTCCATAAATGTCAAATTTAGAACGGCATTTATTGGCCCAATGATTTTTCCCTTTTTACACCTGGGGCAGCGGCCTGGGGACACGGTATGGAATCTTGGTCTTATTTCTCTTTGCGGGTTAGTGCCGAGAGAATATTCCTGGTTTGATTATAATAATTTTGTCTGTAATATCCTGGACTGATTAATAATTTTTTTTGTTGAGCCCTATTTTGTGAAATTTTGAGGGGAAGTACCATCTCTCATTGCCTGCTGCAATCTACATTGACCTGTGACAACAGGCATCATTAATTATCTTTACATAATCTAATGTATATGGAAAGGTCCTTTTTTATTTTTCCACGGTTTTCTTATCAGCAT
This sequence comes from Tamias sibiricus, assembly GCA_025594165.1. Lineage (NCBI taxonomy): Eukaryota > Metazoa > Chordata > Mammalia > Rodentia > Sciuridae > Tamias > Tamias sibiricus. The sequence continues at coordinate 5,650 of JAKELJ010000608.1, forward strand.
CTTGGCCAATAATTTATTGGTCATTTTAATATGCCAACTGGACGACTAGGGGCATTGCTTGATCCTACATCCCCGAATATTCTTGCCTAGCTGTTCTTAAAGTCCTGTTCAGCAAAATCAGCATTACAGTTCACTAGGCCCCTGAATTACTTTAGGACAGGCTGCCTTGCAACATCACCTGTTCCTGGTAAGGTCTTCCAGGCTCTAACAGTGGCATTGTTTATTTGTGCGTATACAACAAGGATCATATTGCAATTTAGTGTTTGTAGTTCAGTAAACTGGTCCTTCACGCTGTTAGCATATCTAACATTACGGTCGTCTGGGAAGCCTGCAGTTGCATTTCTTTTAGCTGGTTATTACACACAAGCTTCCTGGGAATTGTGACCTCCATATCAGGTATTGTCCCCGCTCTATTACTGCCTTGCATAACACCCTTTCCAGTCCCTGAGGGGGTTAACAAGTTAGAGTCGTTAAGGGACTCCAGCATGCTCAACGTGAATGGAGCTTGAGGCCCATAGGTCATTATCGCCTCTCTTGAAAATTTTTATTGTTTTTAAAATCTAGGGATTGGTGTTATCTCCTGCCCATTTTCATTTTCAGAATATTGGCAGGATCCCAATGTTCCTGCGGTTTTTGGAGTTTGAGGGTGCGTAAGTGCTCAGAAAGGCCGTTAATCTCTGCCTCAAGGGCACGCATATGTTCAGAAATACCCCTCATGGTTTCTGTAATTGATCTCCACCCATGAGGGAGCAAGAGGGCACAAGTGGTTCCTCTACTTGATGGTCCTTTCTCGGTCTTAAACTGACTTAGTGGAGGAGGCGGTGCTTTCATGGTTATTTAGCTCCTCCTCATCTATCTATCACCCTTCACTGGTAGGATCATCCTGGGTTTTCAGATTCTATTGAGAGCACGTAATTCCTTGGCATTTCCTAATAAATATTCTGATAGCTTTAGCAGCTCTTGATTTTTGTGTTAATGTTTTGAGTTCACACACAATATTATCCTTACTGGGTCTTATCTGGACTCAGCAGCGGTAGGCTATGCTTTCTTGATCCACGTTTCCTCCTCACTATCAACTGAGTCAACGATGTTCAAAAAAGGCTTTTATTACTCAGCTTTTTGTTATTTTCGCACCCATCTTTAAAGATTTCTCAGCTTCTTACCTTGCAGGAGCCCTATATAAAAGGAGATAGCTAAGATTGCGGTTTAGCTTGTGATCCAATTAAGCATTACCACCTTTCCCATGGTCTTCGTGAGACTTGGCCCGGGGACATTGTTATGGATCGGATTCGGTGCCATTTGCTTTAATCTCGTGAGACTTGGGCCCAGGGGAGTGGTGGGATCGTCCTCGGGGGCCATTTTTGTGGTTGTTTGGAGTGAGCGTGGACAGCGTCGCGGTGGGGTGTTTGTTGGAGCTGGAGGAGAGAAGCTGGCAGAATAAAGAGCCTGTTTGTTTCCAGTCTTTCTCTGAACTTCTTCCCACAGGCTTTTGTTGCTACCAAAGCGAGCCATCCGCTTCCAGGACCTAGTCTGGCAACAGGTGGCGGCCTGTAGGGGGACTTCGGAGCGGACGACAGAGTAAGAACTGAAAGGTCTCTAAAGATGGGTTCCGGAATATAACTGAATCCCAAGTGATAGAGGCTATGCAAAGACTTCCTTGATATATCCTTGACTCCGTTCTCAGTTGAGTGAGGAATTTAGAAAAAAGTGAAAGTGATCGAAAAAAGCGTAGCTTCCACTGGGTCCAACTCAAGCACCAGTAAAGAGAGTATTAGAAGAAGTCCCCAAAATGACCAAAAATCCAAGCTATTAGAGACTGATTCTTTTTGAGGTATATTGGAAGATAGCTGAAGATTGCTCTTCATGGAATCCTGGGAACTCAGGATATTGCCTGTCAGTGAAATTAGCGTGGTGAGTGAATAGATAGGCTACCCTCCCCCCTCAGAATTTTCCACACCACTAAGAGAAGCAACCTTGTTTCATTCTCCGGACAAGATGTTCCAGACAGGATGTTCATTTCCCCGAGCAGAATGTTTCTTTTTCCCCAGGCAGAGAAGTGCCAATAGGCTTAAAGATGTGCCCCTGTTCCTATTGGCAACGAGCCAATTGGTGTTGGGGTTTGTTTCTAAGTGCACCCCCCTCGAGAAAATCCCTATATAGGGCCCTAGTTTGAGAAGACTCAGTCAGACAGAGAGAGACACAAGCCCACGGACACCCCAACATCAGCTCATCAATGGCTCGAGAAGGAGGAAGTCACAGTTACATTGGATCGTCGCCTGCAAGTGAGGAGGACAGCCACTAGCAACAGCTCCAGACCCGATTTGCCTCCAGCCGACTGCCAGCTGCCCCAGCCAGCAGCTCCAGACCCATCGCCTCCAGCCGACGGCAGCTGCCCTAGCCAACAGAGCTCCAGACCCATCGCCTTCAGCTCGACGCCCGCCTCCCCTCAAGCTGACAGCTCCAGCCTCCAGCCAGACAGCAGCGTGCTTTAGCCGACAGCTCCAGAGATCCTAGCTGGTGCGACCAAGCAACCCACCTTTGTCCCAGAGCTTGCTACACTCCCCTCTCCCATTGACTCCCACTCCCACCAGAGCCTTGCACACTCCCCTTATCTCCCTGACTCCCCTCTCCCAGTCACCTCGTCGACCTTCGAACCAAGAGCACCTCTTCTCCAGTTATTGCTACCAGCCACAAAGGCTGTTTAATTAACATTCTTTTGGCTGCTACGGCGGTTCCCCGGTGTGATGTTTTTGGCCCTTCTTTGGTGCTCGTGACTTGGATCCTGTCTGAGCCAGAGGGCATAATCACCCGGAAACTGCCTTCAGCCTTTCACCCATTTTTTGATCGCCACTTGCCGACGCATTCCACCACCGGGCCATCGGATTGGTAAGATCCCACCCGCCCCAGAGCTCCTCAAAACCCGGTCAGGCCTTGTGACAGTGGGAAACTGACCGTTGTCTCGCACTCGGGCAGTGCCCTGCTGGTGGGCCTGTACAGGGAGGATTCGCACCCCACCTAGACCTTCACGGTCACAGTGGACCTCACGGAGCTTCTTTTCTCTTTTTGTCTCTCTCTATCTCTCTCTCCCTTTCCTGGGTATGGTTCTCCTCATCCCCAGGGCTCCTAAACCTGCTGGGCCTTGTACAGTGGGAACTGACCATTGATTGTCCGGCTGCCCTGCTCGGTGCCTGTACAGGGATGATCGAACCCCACCTATACCTTTCACTGGTCACAGTGGACCCTCATGGAGCTCATCTCTCACTGGCTCGCACACTCAGCACCCAACCAACAAATTGGCTCTCTCTCTCTCTCTCCTCTCCCTCTCTCTCGTTCTCTCCCGCTCCGCTCTCCCTTTCTTGGGAGTAGTTGAAGAAAGCCCTTTTTTTTCGGCCTCTGGCCTCTGGACGTTGGTCTCTCCTTCCTCCGTCCAGGATGGGACCTGGAAAATCCTTGGGCGCAAGGTGGCCCATTGTTCTTTCGGTCTCCTTTGGACCCCATGTCTGTTTGACATCCAGTGGACGACTGGGTCTCACAGACTTGGATCTCTCTGATATATATATTCTTGAGGGAGTAACATCTCCTCAGGACAATATATCTCTCCCGTTCGGAACAAGGCGAAAAAAAAAAATGGGGCTTCTCTGGTTGCAGCTGCTGCTTCGTCTTCTCCCTCCTTGGCTGACACTACTCCTATCCGCTCCTGTCCGACTAAACCCTCGGATCACTACTCGTTTTCTTTGCTCTCGTCCTCACTCTCATTCTTTGGTTTTTGCTATCATCACCGCACTATTTGTTGCTCATCGTACCCACTTCCCGACCACCCTCCCAGCCGACTCCCCTCTACAATGGCCTCTTAAACAACCTAGCCACTCTTGGCCCCTTACTCCCGATATACAACCAACAAGACTTACCAAGTTTGTTTTTTTTGCACAAAACCCCCCAAGATTGGCCCACATACCCCTTATAAATAACGCAAAACAAATGGAGCCTGCTTCTGGGATCCCTGGATCCCCTCAATACTGAGAGATCTTTTCAACTTCTGTGAGTCGATCAAAAAACGTGGGTAGATTTCCGTTATGTTCAGGCTTTCTCCCTGCCTCCATTTGAATCCCTCACTCTGTACCTGCTGCAGCTCCACTCAACAATAGCCTCCTGTCCTGTTAACCGTCTGCTCCCCTACCCATCTTCCCTCCTTTCTTGATTTCAATCTCCGCGCAGATGAGCCACTCCCCCATAACCAATCCTGAAACCTCTCCCCATCCCTCCAGCCCCTCCAGCCCTACTTCTACCCACTATGTCCGTGCCACCTCCTCCTCCAGCCCACCCCCTCACTCAACTCTCGCACAATGTCCCTGCTCACCCTCCGTCACTTTACTCCCCGCCCAAGTCCTGACCACCACTCCAGGAAGTTGTCGGGTCCAGAAGAGAATTGTCCCCGTGTCCATGTTCCCTTCCCAATGACGAGGTAGTGCAAATCGAGAAACGATTTAGGCTCCTATAAACACGAGACCCCACTACATACTTCAGGAATTTCAATGGGTCCTCCAAGCTTATAGCCTTAACCTTCCATGACATCTATTTGACTTTGGCAAATATCGCCTCCTCCCTGAGGAGCATAGGCGAGTCTGGAGCAGCACACGGGCCTAGCCATGAAACCATAGAACCGAATCCTAACCATCTCAATTGGACCTCAGGCTGCCCCAAAGGGCCCCTAACTGGGACTCATAATTCCCCAGGGGATGGTGACCTTTTGAGATCAGTTTTCCACTGTATACTAGCTGGTCTTAAAAGCGTGCAGCACAAAAGGTAGTCTAATTTTGACAAGCGCAGGAAATCATACAAAAAAGAGAGAAACACCCCCTCTGAATTTCTAGATTGACTATCAAAAGCCTCCAACATACACCCAATTTAGATCCTGAATCTCCAGGGGGACATCAGCGTCCTTAAATGACTTTACGTTTTGTCCCAAAGTTTTCCCTGAATACAGCTAAATTGAGAAAATTGGAGCAAGGGAACTGCAACACTCTCAGACCACAGATCTTGGCTACGGCCTTTAAGGCCGTATCATAATAGAGGATGAGAAATACCTGGACGCCGTAGGTTTTAGAACTATGAAAAGGCCGAAACGAGCAAGATTTCAAATGCTGGCCCAGGCCTTTACAGGGTACCGACTCACCGGGGCCTCACTAACAAAGGGCCCATTACCCCACGCAGAGGGGACCTCCAGGCCGAATGTTTCAAGTGCGGGAATGAAGGACACCTGGGCTAGAGACTTGCCACCAAATCCCCAGGCCCCCTACGCGCCCATGGTCCCTAAATGCTCCAAGATGGGCCAACAAAACTGGGGTGTTGACATGCCCCAGTTCCCGCAGGGGGACTGATCAGTCATGAAACCCAACCTGTCTTGGACTAAAATAGCCGCAGAAGATTGACGGGCCCTGGGTTTCCCTCTCGCCGACAGGTTTTGACATCGCCTTAACAGGAGCCTAGGGTCACCCTTCTTGTTGATGGCCACCCCATAAATTTCCTACTACAAGAACACAGGAGCCACTTTCTCGGTCTTGAGGGAGTTTTGGGGGCCACACCACCATATCGTCCCCCTGTTGTCGGAGATAGAAGGGACACACCATTCTCACCTCCCCACAAGACTCCCATGCTGTACTTGCCGACTTTCCACCTCCATTCATTTTTGCCCACCAGTTTCTAGTAATCTCACAATGCCCTGTGCCTTTTATTGGGTCCAAGATATACTGTCAAATTTCAGGGCCTCAGTTGTGCCCTCTGACCCTCCTCGGGCTCAGTTCTGCTCTCCCCCCGACTTGTCTCACATGACCGTCTCCCTCCTCTGTCTTCCTTCTTAGCATTTGTAGAGCCTGATGGCGGAAACCTCCTGTTACCCCTGCCGCCCTCCCAATCTGGTAGACACCCAAAGTTTGGGTCACCCAGAACCTCCATCCCTTGCTCACTGTGACCCTGATAACCGAATACACCTTATATGATCCCCAGTATTTCCCTAATGATAAGGCCCAGTAACCCACGTCCCAGCCACTAGCCTCAGAGGTACTCTCAACCTAATTATCTCAGACCTTCTTCTGCAGAAGTGCTTTCTCCGACCCAACCCATTTACCCCCATATAATACTCCCATATTGGCAGTCAAGAAGTCCAATGGGTCATACTGGCTAGTCCAAGATCTTCGTTTCATCAATGAGGCTGTTAGGCCCATACACCCCTCTGGTCCCAAATCCTTATAACCATTCTCTCCCTAATTCCTTCCTTTATCCGTACTCATTGATCTTGGTCGATTGAACGCTTAAGGATGCCTTCTTCACCTGTCCCCTTTAGCTCAGGAATCACAAGACATCTTTGCCTTTACCTGGACTAATCCTGCTACTCCAACGGTCCCCAACAATTGACCTGGACAGTCCCTCCCTCATGGGTTTTCGAGACAGCCCTCATCACATCTTTGGACAGACACTGGCTGCTGATCTCAAAGGCCTTGAATTCTCTGACTCCACCTCTTTTGGCAATATGTAGATGATTTCCTTTGCAGCCCTTCCTCTCCACAGCTCGTATCGACTCTTACACCCTTATAAAAGTTTTCTTGCTTCTCAGGGTGTATCGTGTTTCCCCCATCTAAGGTACAACTTGCCCATCAGACCCAAGGTAAGTTTTTATTTTAAGGAGTTTCAGATTTCCCATCCAATATCGAAGGCCCATTCCTGGTAGACTGAAAGGCCCTCATCAAGGCCACTGCCCATGTCCCAAGACCAATGGAAGAGATTCTTTCCCTTCCCTTGGGGCTAGCAGGATAGCTTCCGTGCATGGAGTCCCAATTTTTCTCTTTAACACAAAACCTCTATAATGAGCAGCTATGGGGTTACAGGAAAAAGCCCACTTCCCGAAGCATTCAGGCTGAGTATAAAAGCATACCCGCGCAAGCAGGCACTATTACAGGCCACCAGCTCTTCACCTCCCAGCACCATCTTCAGCGCCATTCACCCTCTAATGGTCCATGAAATGACTGGGATCCTGGCTCTAGGTGCTGTTAGGCCAATATAAGGCCTGCCATTTTTGCCTCCCATTGCCTACCTTTCTAAAACAACTTGATCCCACTGTTTGGTGGATGGGCCCCTTGTCTTAGGGCTCTGGCTGCTGCTTACCTACTTTCTAACCAGAATCAAAACAGTTGACCTTTGGGTGGCCCATGTTCACTGTTGCCTCGCCCTCATCATTTAAAAAGACCTACTAATCCTATAAGAGTCTTTCAAACTCTCGCCGCCGTGTCCACATTCTCCTCTCTTCCTCCATTTCTTTTTCTGCCATGACTCCTCAATCTCCTTCCAACCCAACTACCTCTTTACACCCTAGACTACCCTCCCTCCCAGTCTCTCTTCTGAGCACTGCCGGAGCATGATTGTGTAGAGATGGCTCAGAGGCTTTAATCCCCCACTCCATAGCCCACATTCAAGAGGGACCACTTTTCCCTGACTCTTCTCTAATCTGGTTTCACGGATTGGGCAGCTCATTCCACCTTAAGGATGGGCCAACCGCTTTGCCCGGCTATGGCTGTCGTCTCCCTATCAGAGGTTGATCCGAGGCAGCACCCCTTCCCCCCAGTACCCTACACAATCAACAGGCCGAACTAACAGCCTGTTATTCCGTAGCCTTCGAGTTAGCAAGCTGACCGAAACCTACACCCTCTAACACAGACTCAAACTATAGTCTATCATATTTTACTTTCCCATTCCGGCGGCAATATGGAAAGAGTGGGGGCTTCCTGACCACAAAGGCTCTGCAGTTACTAATTCCAAATTAATATCAAAGCTCCTGCAGCCTCTCTTTCTGCCCAAAGCTAATAGGGATTTCTCATTGCCTCTTCACAGCCAAAATGGTGAGGCTCCTCCCATAGTTTCAGGGAAACACAAAGGCTGATAAGACAGAAAGGGAGGCAGCACTATCTTCTCCTTCTCTTCTGGCTCCAGTCCCAATCCACTACCCAGACCCCCCACAGTCCCCTTCCTGTACAATCAATCCTCTCCTATCTCCATTCTCACTTTCCATCCTAACCCTCAAGCCCCTCAGAACGTTCACAACCTCCTTCTGTCCCTTCCTACCAATACCCCTAATAATTTTGCTTTTCCTCATGGTTCCCGATATAGACCTCAGAATAATTTTTTGTCTTTCTTGATCTGACACACTTAAAACCGAGCTTCTCCTTAGGGGATCATCTGTTACCATGTCCTCAATCCACCTCAGAGACAAATATCATCTTTTTTTGGTGCCAACCTCCTGGGAATCCTTTTCACCCTCAAGCACTGACACACTACCTGTCGTTATCATATCCTCCCCCCATGAACACCCACCACGTCGCCCTGTTTCAGCAGGAAATAGCCAGACTGACAAATACGACGGTCCTACTTCCTAAAGAAACCAAAAGGGGGGAATGATAGATAAGGTTAACCCTCCCCCCTCAGAGTTTTCCACAACCCTACAAAGAGAAGCAACCTTGTTGTCATTTCCTCCCGACCATTAAGAAGTTCCAGACAGGATGTTCCTTCCCCGAGCAGAATTTTTCTTTTCCCCAGCCAAAAGCCAATAGGCTTAAAGATCACCCTGTTTCTATGGGCAAAGAGCCAATGGTGTATGGGGTTTGCTCTAGTGAAACCCCCCACCAAAATCCTATATAAGGCTCTTGTTCAGAGAGACTCAGACAGACAGAGAGAGACACACAGACACACAACATCAGCTCGTCGCAGCTGTGCTGAGAGGAGGAAGACAGATACATCGGCCTCATCGCTGCAGAGAGGAGGAAGCCCCAGCCAACACTACCAGACCCATCGCCTCCAGCCGATCCGCCTCCAGCCCGACGGCAGCTGCCCCAGCCAACAGCTCCAGACCCATCCGCCTCCAGCCGACAGCAGCTGCCCCAGCCTGACAGCTCCAGACCCATCGCCATCCAGACCAGACGGCAGCTGGCCACAGCCTACAGCTCCAACACCATTGCCTTCAGCTCAACAACGGCCGTTGCAACCCAGCTGACAGCTCCATCCTCCAGCCAGACAAGCAGCGTCTGTAGCCGACAGCTCCAGAGAGTCCTAGCTGGTGCGACCAAGCACTCCACCTCTGTCCAGATACATTGCACACTCCCCTCTCCCTGACTCCCCTCTCCCACCAGAACTTCACAGCTAAAGTACCCTTCTCCCCTGACTCCACCATCTTCCCTAGCACCGATCTTTGACCTTCGACCAGAAGCAACCTCTTCTTCCGGTTTTAGCTACCAGCCATGAAGGCTGTTAAATAATTCTCCTTGGCTGCACGGCTGTCCCTGGTGGTGATGTTTGTGCCCTTTCAGTGAGGAATCTAGTAAAAAGTGGATCCTGAGAAAAATGGAGGGAAAAAGACAAACTAAAAAAAGACCAAGAAAAAGGACCGTCAATTAGAGGCAACCACTTGTGTCCTCTACGACCCCCCATGGGTGGAATCCATTACAGAAAATATGAAAAGGGGGTATTAACTAGGTTGTTTATGCATACCCTAGAAACAGAAAACATAAAAAGTCTTTCTTAACCACTTTATGTGCTCTTGAGGGTAACTCACAGATACATTTGGGAACTGCCAGCATTTGAAAAAGAAAAATGGACAGAGGGGTTCCCATCAGTCAGTAGATTTCAAAACAATAATATAAAAATAATCAAAGAGGCGCAATAATGAACTTAATGGAACCCCAAGCTCCTTGTCACGTTGAGTATGCGTGGAGTGCCCCTTAACATCTTTAGCTTAATCCCCTCAGACGGGAAAAAGTCTATGTAAACGCAGCATTAAGCGGGGGAACAATACTTTGGTTTGGCATACGCAATTCCAAGAACTTTGTATAGAAATGGCTAAAAGAAAGGCAGCTGCAGGGTTTGGAGACTATATTATAGAAAGGCTCATAGGAGAAGGGGCAATTCGCAGACTTACAGGCTCAAAAAGATTATGACCCCAGGATGTATATGCTCAGATAAATGCAGCTGCCTTAGGAAGGGCATGGGAAAACTGTACAAGGACCAGGGGATTCTACAAGGTAGCCATGTCAAAAGTGATTCAAGGACCTCATGAGCCCCATATGCTGAACTTTGTGCTGATACGACTTTTGTGAACTGCAGGTAGAGTGTTTGCAGATGTTGACCAAGCTATGCCATTAGTTTGTTCAATTAGCATATGAAAATGCTAATAAATGGTTTTATTGGGGCCCAAAAAGCGCATCAGGCCATCGGAGAAAATAAAAAGGATCTTTCCGTATATATACAACTATGTGAAAGATATAAATGATGCCTTTGTCACAGGAAATATGATTGCAGCAGCTATGAGAGGTGCTTCCCCTCAAAATTTCACAAGGGCTCAAACTAGACATTATTAATCAATCAGGATATTCCAGGCAAAATTATCATAATCAATCAGGCTATTCTAGGCAAAATCCCAAAAGGGGAAGAAATAAGACCAAGCTCATACCGTGCCCCAGGCCACTGCCCCAGGTGTAAAAAAGGGAAATCATTGAGCCAATACATGCCATTCAAAATTTTAGACATCTATGGAAATCATTTGTTCAGGAATTCAAAAAATGGGGGCATGGGGCCCAATGCCCCAGGGCCCACAAATGTACGGGGCATTGGAGGAGGAGTATCCTCAAGCATGCACTCAAGATGCTTCCCGACACAATCCCTACTACCCATCCACTCCCTCGCCAGAGGAACAGGGAGGAAATTGCAGGATTAGACCTCTTGTTTCCACCACCTGAATAGTGTTAACTGCACCTGAAATGGGGGGTTCAACTGATTCCCACAGGAGTCTGGGGACCTCTTCCCTCAGGGACTGTAGGACTTATTCCATGGGCGACAAGTCCTAAAAGCTTGTTAGGTTTGCAAGTGACCTCCAGGTTGTTAATAAACTCAGACACTACAAAGGGAAATAAAAATAATGCTTAGCTCACCCCAAAGTAATAAGTTCTGTTATTCAAGGGAGATAGAATTGCTCAGTTGCTTCTCCTTCCCTAATTTACATAATTCATTTAAAATGGGTATGCCTCAAAAGGGAAACAATAGAGGATTTTGTTCCACTGACTCAAGACCCATTGGCTTGCTGGGTTCGTAGAGACTGTTCAAGGGAGGCCCTATGTGTAAAATAAACAAAATCCTAAAGGAATACATTTGGAAAGGGATCTTATTAATAGATAGAATTGGAGACTCTAGGGGGAGATTACTGACTGACTCTTCCATTCATTAATGTACGGCAATGGCCCAAGCACTGGCCTCTGCAAAAAGCTTCAACCAGTTTAAGAGGCCTTGGGATATAATAACCTCCCAGATAAAAGTGCTAGGCAGGTAATTTTTTTTAAAATGGGAGGATGTTGATGAAAGGGCAATAAAGGAACATTTCAGCCTTTATGTTCACTGTACCTAATCTACCGGTTACTTTATCGGGGGGGATAGAGAGTTATTTTGCAACAAATGGGAGTACACCTTGCAACCAAGCTGCAGATGTTGTTAAATGTTGAAAAACCTACAGGGTAATCTTAACCATTTAAAAGATACTCAATTTATCAAAATAGTACATGAGTCGCCCCTCTAATCTTAACCCTAAAAGTAATCATTGTCATAAAGGAAAAAGATATTTTTTTTTCGGGGCCACTGAGAAAATAATTTTGAAAATACCATGGCTTTCTGATAAGCCAGTGTGGGTCCCTCAGTGGCCCTATCTAAGTAGAGAAATTACAAGCGGACACCCAACCTTAATGTTAGTTCAGGAACAATTAGAAGCAGGTTCATATAGAACCTTCCACCTCTCCCTGGAATTCCCCCATATTTGTGATCATGAAAAAGTCAGGAAAATGGCGAGGGGCCGGGATTGTTACATGATCTCTTGTGGTAGTTTTTCAGACATTAATATAAAACCATGCAAGTTATGGGGCCCTACTCAACCTGGCTTCTAGTCCCGTGCTATTCAAAATATTTCATCTTATTCCGTTTTTAGCTTATTCCAAAAATTTATTTCCATCGAACCCTTATTACCTCTTAAATCTTGATAAAAGGATTGCTTCTTTTTCTATTCCCCTACATCCTCTGGATGCCCCCAGGTTTGCTTTTTTCAGTTCCTTCTATTAACAATAATGGCCTTGTGATCAGTGGATATCAATGGAAGGTTTTTACCCCACGGCCCAGAGGTGACACAGGGAATGGCTAATAGTTAGCCCTACCATATGCCAAATATATGTGGACAAAGGGGCTATTCCAACCCATTAAAAATAAATTATCTCTCAAACCTCATGTGTCTACATTACATGGATGATATTTTATTGGCCCACCTAATCAAAAATTCTTATTTAATATAATTCAGTGATGTGTGTAGAAAATTGAAATAAAAATATGGATTATATATAGCAGAAGAAAAAGTTCAAACCAGATCTCCCCATATTATATTTAGGATTTAAAAATCATGGATACTTTTGTTAGACCCCAAAATTTTAATAAATAAAGAACATTTGACCACCCTCAATGATTTCCAAAAACTTACTGGGAGACATTAATTGGCTTCGCCTACACTAAAATCTCACTATGGCCCAACTAAAACCTTTATTTGACATCCTTCGCGGAGATCCCTGATTCCATATTCACCACGAACATTGACTCCTGATGCTAGGAAAGCTTTAAAGTTAGTAGAAATAAGCCATCGAAGGAGCTCATTGTGATAGATTTGATTTAACTCAACCTGCTGAGGTTGATTATTATTTCTTCACAATATACACCCACAGGAGAGAAAATTTATTTTGGCAACAAGGGCCTTTATCTTTTATGGATACACTGCTTTGCCCTGTCTCTCTAAAAAAGTTATAATTGAATCTGTTATACCTCCATGGTGGCTAAACTTATTCTTCAAGGGACTTAAGACTTCTACTAAAATATTTGGCCATTCACCCTGCTACTATTAATTATCCCTATTCATCTTCACAGATTGAATATTTATGCTTTCAATGATAATGCTTGGGCTATAGCTAAATGCTTTACTTCTGCAAATTTTGATTTAATCATCTTCCTAAGTCTCCTATATTATCTTTTTGTATTAATCATCCTATTATATTTCCACAGGTAATAAAAAATCAACCTATTCCTAAGGCATTTAATGTATTTACAGATGGGTCCTCAAATGGTACTGCGTACAGTAGTACGTCACTAAAAAAATGAAAATATGACTTACCATAACTGCACACAATATCAGCTTCAACTAGTGGAATTGGAAGCTGTGGTAAGAGCTGCTGAAAAATTTTATAGTGGACAAGCCCATGATAACATTTTTTTTTTCAGATAGATTTCGCCCACTTATATTGTATCAAGCGCTTCCAAAATATTTAGAGTTTAGCGGAGGACCGAATTTTAAGCACGCTCATACTCATCAAAGAGCCTTTTCATGTTTTTATTTTTTTTTTTTTTTTTTTTGTTTTTTTATTTATTTTGTTTTGTTAAATGAGTTGAGCTTTGTTGTATCAAATACAAACAACCAAAAACTTTTGTGGGGGGGCTGGGGCTGTGGCTCAGTGGTAGAGTGCTAGCCCTAGCACGTGCGGCGGCCCGGGGTCGATCCTCAGCACCACGTAAACTTAAATGCAATTGCATTGTGTGGCAACTTAAAGCAAATAAATTATAATATTTAAAAAAAAAACTTTTGTGGGGAAGAAAAGAACCTCTATTTCCGTAGTGCCCCTATTTAGGGCACATACCAACCTTGCCTGGTCCCCTCCATGGAAGGCTAATTCAAAAGGCTGATGACCTTACACCAAACAATCTTTATACTTACAGCGCTCCCAGCAAGCTACTTTATTTCAACTGCCTGTTCACACGTCAATAGCACACACTTTCAGCGTAGGTTTTCAATATCACAAAGGAGCAAGCCTGAACTAATTGTTAAAAGAATGTAAATCTTGTATGACACATTTGCACAATCCTCCATTATGGTGTTAACCCTGGAGGTTTATTGCTCAATTCATTTGTGGCAGTTGGATGTTACTCATGAGCCAAGTTTTTGGAAATATATGCGATTTATTCATGTGACCACAGATACATGCTCAGGCATGATTTTTGCATCCTTACATTCTGAGTCCCTGGAGAATAATGTTAATGATGTTACATATCATTGTTTGACAAGCTTTAGCTCAATTGGGCAATCCCAAAAATGCTTAAAACAGATAATGCCCCCCCCCCCCCCTGCATATTACGTCCTCATCTTTCAACACAGTTTTTGCGCCAAAATTCTTAATATTATTCCATAAAACAGGCATCTCATACAATCCTCAGGTGCCGCGACTGCTAGCGTTACTTATTAATGGGGCCGAGGTCTTAAAGCTACCCCCCTTTTTGGGCCCAAAAATGAGGTTTTTTCTTGCCAGCAGGAACAGAATTAAAGTAGCCTACTTGCGCGAATACAGGTCTTAGCAGGCAAAAGTCCGCCAGTGTGTCTTTTTCCTCCCGCCTGTTAGAAGGACACCAAGTCTCACACCGGGTAGTTCAGTTAGGGAAGCGATGGCCTGAACTCATTTATTGATAGGTGAAACTGTACTTTATAAAGACCTAAACATTAGCTCAATCATTGGCCAGCAGGGCAGTTCCGACTACTCACGGATGATGTCTTAGCCCACTCCCCCTGCTTAGCCGCCGGCTCCTGCCACAGGGCGTGGAGAAGCAACCAGGAGCCAGAGTTTTATTTTTTTTCCATCCCTCGCAGCCAGGACACGCGTCCAGAAAGTCCCAACATTTCCCCGTTTTTTGTTTTGTTTCAAAATGGGGCTTCTTTCTCCATCTGTCTATTTTCAAAAATGGGATGTCTCGATTCTGTATTTTCGAAATTTAGGGTGTCCCATCGCGCACTCGAGAGTGTGCC
>JAKELJ010000609.1:0-20542 GCA_025594165.1 Tamias sibiricus
CCAGGCTTAAGTGTCTCTTGATTCAAACGCAAAATGACTTCCCGCGGGGCGCCCTGGCATAGGCTGGAGGCTCTGAAGGGGGAGGATTTCAAGTTCAAAGACAGCCTTGGCAAAAAGCAAGCACAAAGCCACTCAAGAGAACCTTGTCTCTACACTAAATATACCAAATGGGACTGGGGATGTGGCTCAGTGTCGTGTGCCACTGAGTTTCAATCCCCTGATTCAATAAAAAAAAAAAAAAAAAAAAAAAAAACCTCACTTCCCATGATGTTGTGGTTTAATTTCCTTCTTTGCATTTTACTTTTTGACAGGGGGCTTTTGAAGATAAATTTCATCTGATCAAAAAACCATCTACAAAACTGCATTCCCTGACCTATTAATGTATTTTATTAGAGAATAGGGGACTCCACTGAGTTTCTAAGAGCTCGCTGGTGGAGAGTGCATTCAGGCCCCAGAGTGGTTTCTGAATTAGACACGAATGGGGTCTTGTAGTGGGATGGAAGTTTAAGGTAAAAAATGGTTTCAAGTTGGAGGAAAGTGTGGCCAACATGAAATATCCTGTGATCCATTTGACTAATGGGGAAGTTTTTGAAATTTCCACTCCAAATTTCAAAACCGAAATAGGCATTTTGGATATCTGGGTCACTCAGAGAACAAAAGACCAGCCAGTCATGCTTTATTGTAACTTTGATACGGATGGTTTTTCTTGCACACAGGAAGGGGTGAAGGTAGAGGCTAGCATGAGAACTTGGGGCAGGTTGTAGTTCTTGTGCCATCTTGGGAAAAGCCCTTCATGTGTGGGCCCATTGAGGCCTAGTATAGGAGGAGTGCTAATTGTTTATATTGTGGAGGATCTGGCCTTACTAAAATGAGTTGATAAGAGGTCCTGGGCTGGCTTACTGGGACATCCCAGTCTTTTCCTGTGGCCCTAAGGGAGAACTGAATAGTGGTGTTTCACTCAGCCTTAAACCTTTACTATAGGGCCCAGAGCAGACAAGGAGGAGCAGGATGGTGCTTCCACAGAAGTCCTGGCACGGGGCCTTGGTTGCAACTTGACCTGAGGGACACTGCAAAGAGATAATGATGGTGCTAGACACAGTTGTTCTTGTCCACGGTTCATTGGTGGTGAAAGATGCAAAAAGGTTATTTGAAGTAGACCATGCTGTAGTGTTCTAAGCCATTGAGGGTCAAAGTAGAACAGACAACACGAGGAACCATTGTAGGTGGCACAGGACTGCATCAGCATATGTGTCCAAGACCCAAAATCAACAGACAGACCCAGAGTCAAAACTCAATTTGGAATCTTGTTTTCTGGTACTGCTGGTGCAAGATCCATTCAATGTATCTCCGAAGCTATCATGAGGGAGGCCAAAGTCTATGCATTTGTTGAGCTTCATGTTAGGTAGAAATGTGTAGGTCTTTGAAGTTGGCACTGTTTTTTTTTTTTTTCATTTTTTTATTATGCAGTACCTATCTATAGTTTTATTTTTTCAATGTGAGCGTTGTGAAGTCACTCAGTGGACTGTGCTGCAAGTTGATTTTAATCAAAAACAATTTCAATTGACAAAGAGAAAGAACAAAGAATAAAACGTCTTCTGTGACGGACAATGAAAATAATTAAGGAAATAATCTGCAGAGGGGTAGGATACACTGTGTAAAATATGTTGGTACCATAGTGTCGTATAAGACGAATGTGCATAAAAGTATAAGCATGCACAGTGCCTCGAGCTAAGTTTTGGGAGTGGAAGCATATTTCAGTTCACTGGGAAATGTTCATGCTTTCATGGGTGATAGGAGAAGAAGGTGAAAAGGCATGCGACAGTCAGTTTGAAGCCACAGTCTTCAAACCTTCTCAGGTGACGCATCGAGATTTGTTACCTCCGTTGAGTTCATGAGATGGTCAAAACAAAAACCTGCTGGAATCCTGCTAGCCTTGATGCATGTCCAGGAAAAATGACAACATAGATGCGGTTAGTAGTTCCTTGGAAAAAGTTCTGCTCCAGGTCAGAAGTTTCGTTTGTTGTCTTCTTCATCCAAGGGATTTATCCTCAGATACTCAGCGGTACCACAGAACCATTGAATAAGAGAAATAAACCCACCTGAATGGAACATGATTTGTGGAGAAGAATGAAGTTCCACCAAGACCAGGTTCTAATGAAAGGAGAGTGCCTTCCGGCCCCCCCGGAGTGGTTTCCGATGTAGACAAGAAAGGGGTTCTGTGATGGAGTTTGAGGTAAAAAGGTCTCAAGTTGGAGGCCAATGTGGCAAGAAGCAAGATGTTGTGATCACGCCTTGAAATGGATAAGTACATGAAATTTCAATCAAATTTCAACCCAAAACGGCATTGGAGAGCTGGGTCTCTCAGAGGGAAGATACCAGCCAGTCACGCTTTTTAGGGCTTTTGTCCACGAATGGCGTTTTTTTTTTTTTTTTTTTTTTAATACTTATTTATGTTGTCTTTAGTTGTACACAATGCATTTTTTACTTTTACATGGTGCTGCGATCGACCTGGCCCGCGCACATGCTAGGCGAGAGCTCTACGCTGAGCACCCACCCAAGCCCAGCAAATGGCGTTTTTTTTCACACAGGAAGGGTGGGGGTAAGCAGCCTAAGCATAATCGCCTTGGGGCATGTTGTAGTTCTTGTGCCCCTCTTCGGAAAACCTTCAAGATTGTGTTCCATTGAGGCCTAGTATAGGAGTAGTGCTGGGTGTTGTGGAAGATCTGGCCTTTTCTAAAATGAGTTGCAAGAGGCCTGGGCTTGCCCTCTAGACCTCCCTGTCTTTTTCCAGGGCCCTGAGGGAGAATGAGTGAGTGGTGATTCATCAGCATGAAACCTGTACTTTGGGCCCAGAGCAGCCCAGGAGAGAACCAAACGTGCTTCCACAGGAAGGTCCTGGCACTTGGCCTTGGTGCTAAGCTCTGTGCCACTTGACCTGAGGGCATGTCACAGGGATAATGAAGGTGGATTTGACACACTATTGTTCTGGTCAAGGTTATTGGTGAAAATCAACAAGGCTTACTTTGAAGTCACCAGCTGTAGTGCTCTAAGCCATTCAGGGTCAAAGTAGAACAGAAAAAACCCAAAAACAGAACCATTGGTAGGTGGCACAGGAGTGCATCAGCCATCTGTGTCCAAGCCCCAATAACAACAGACATGACCCAGAGGAAAAACTACATTTTTAAACCTGTTTAGCTGGTAGAAGATGGTGGCAAGAATCCATTCAAATGTTAATCACTGCTTATCATTAGGGAGGCCAAATCTATGCAATAGTTGAGGACAGTATAAAAAGAAAATTGTAGACGGATCCAAGATGCGGACGGAATCGAATGGAAGCCAAACTTCAGAGACAGCATGCACGTAAAGAATACCAACAAAGCATATAAATTTGCCTTTCAACTTATATAAGCATGGACTGAAAAGACTGTTTCTCCTGTATGGTTTTATGATATAACCACTACCAGAGAGAGAAAGAGTACAAGCTGACTGCAGCGGCCAGGAGCCGCGAGGCATCCTGCAAAACCCCGCCTGGGTGGTGCACATGTCCCTGCGAAACAAAGTCCGTGATGTGGAGACCGCGCTACAACTACAACCCCAGCCAAACACACGGCACACCCAGCGTGAAACCGGCGATAAAGACCAGCGAAAACAGCCTGCGGGAAATGGTGCAGGGGAACCACAGGAAACGCTGTCCACACAACCAGTAATTGGATCCAAACTCCGTGCCTGACGCGACCCACAGGTATGGGGCCACCGTACAGAGCGGAGACGCAGAGATCTGCCGATCAGCAAACAAGGGGGCAGAGTGGAGCGGGCCAACATTCTGAATCAGGCTATCTGCATCCACAGTCACGAGGTTGGCTTCCCCCGGTGCGATCGGCGAGGATACTGGAGTCTTGCGCGAGCTGCTGTTGACTGGAAAGGGAGAAGCACCGTCCATCTTTGAAAGCTGCAGGGGCTGGTCCTGACAAAGTGGGGAGGGAGAAAAACGGAGAGAGGTCCACGGCTGCTGCCTCCATCCAGTGACCACTCCCGCTCTCTGAAGGACAACGCACACATTGGTTGAGACCTGGGGTGGTCAGCAGGGGAAGGCGTTTTCTTAGGCTAGGCGCAGCGGCCACAGGGGGCTGCAACTGTGGTGGGCTTTGGGGAGTGGGGTGCCTTCTGGAAGGTCCCCTTCCCAGCGCCATTCATCGCTGACACACACGTTCCCCCTGGGCCCACTCCTTCACTGAACTGTGCAGCCGCATTGGCCTAGATGCAGCCATGATTTTACTGACAGGATCACAGAGACTGTGATCCAATAGCAATTGGTTTGAACTGGAAAGGAAATAAAAGAGGGGCTTCCCAGGCAGCCGTTTTGTCTAGACTTGGGGTTTGACTTTTTTTTTTCTTTTTTTTCTTTTCTTTTGGTCTGCTTGATTTTTTGGATTGCAGGGAGGGGGTTTTTTTGTTTGTAGGTGTTGTTTGTATGTTTGTTTGTTTAGTTTTTTTCTTTTCCTTTTTTTTGGCTTTGTTTTGTTCTGCTTTTTTTTTTTTTCCTTCCTGCATTGATTGTTAGTGTGTTGTATTTGCTTCCGCTCCTTTTTTCTTTCATTCTTTTCCTCCTTCTCACTCTTGTATCTTTTCTTCCTCCTTCATCTTTCATGTTTACATCCTGCCAGTGCATACTAAACAGAGGCAAAAACAAGTTATACGCAAAACTTGGGATTTCTAGAACTGGCGCAATTGAACTCAAGTAGCAAAGTGGTTTTATATATATTTTACTCTCTATTTCCTTGAATTCTCTCTCTCCTCTCTCTTACACCAATTTCCTACTCTTTTATCGATTTTTTTTTCTTTTCCAACTTACTATATATATAAATTGATCTTTTTACCTAATTGTCAACCCCATACTCTTTCTTCCATCATCTACTGATACTAAACCACTTCCACTAAACCATTTCAATAGATATATCCTCTTTTCATACTTTCCAAAAAGAACAATTCAAGACACTTCCTTCTTCCTAAACATAACACCTCTGTATCCAATACTTGAAGCTATAAAACCCTATCAGAAAACGTACAGAGTAAATTGGAATAATATCTGGGTTAACAAAATCTGTACATTGTGACGCAAACTTGATTTCTGAATAGAAAGTGTTAGGTTTTAAAAGTGTAAAGGAATTATAAGGTATCTGATAGCATTGTACTACAGGAACAACATAAGTCTTTAAGGTAAAATCGAAACTAGTCAAGTCCCACAGTTGCAGGAAGAATAGACACACAAGCAACATGAAAAAACAAGGAAAGAAAATGACACAAACAAATCAAGATACCTCATCGGTAGATGTCATGGCAAGCACAGTTGGTCAAAATGCCAGAGATGGAATTTAGAAATTACATATGCCAAATGTTTATGGAACTTAAGAATGAACTCAAAAATGAGATGAGGGAGCAGGTACAGGAGCAAAAGATCATTTGACAAAGAACTCCAAAAACAAATACAGGAAGTAAAAGATTACTTCAATAGGGAAATAGAGGCTCTAAAGAGAATCCAAACAGAAATTCCAGAAATGAAAGAAGCAATAAACCAAAATAAAAGCTCAATTGAAAACATCTCCAACGAGAATAGACCACTTGAAGAAAGAACCTCAGACAATGAAGACAAAATATATGTCCTAGAGAAGAATTTAAACCATACAGCAAAACTTGTTAGTAATCAAGAACATAACATCCCAAGAATTATGGGACAGCATAAAAAGACCAAACTTAAGAGTGATCGGCGTAGAGGAAGGGCAGAGTTTCAAGCCAAAGGAAATGAGTAATCTATTTAAAGAAATAATTACAGAAAATTTTCCAAGCTTGAGGAATGAAATGGAAAACCAAGTTCAAGAGGCATACCGAACACCAAACAAACAAAATCTCAACATCCGATCCACACCTAGACACATTATAATGAAAATGCCTAATACACTGAGCAAGGAGAGAATAACTAAAAGCCACAAGAGAAAGGAAGCAAATTACATATAGGGGGAAACCAATCAGACTATGTTCAGATTTTTCAACCCAGACCTTAAAAGCAAGAAGATCCTGGAATAGCATATTTCAAGCTCTGAAAGAAAAGGGATGTCAACCAAGAATCTTATATCCAGCAAAATTAAGCTTTAGATTTCGAAGATGAAATAAAAACCTTCCACGACAAGCAAAAGTTAAAAGATTTTCACAACTCGACAAGCCATCCACTTCAGAGCATCCTGGGCAACATTTTTCATGAAGAAGAAGAGAAAGATGATAACAAAAATCACCAAAAGGAGATATTAAACTAAAGGAAATACCAACCAGAAAGAAACCAAATCAAGCTAAAGACCATAATTCAAATAAAAATGGATGGAAATAAAAATCACATCTCAATAATAACCCTGAATGTTAATGGCCTAAACTCACCAATAAAAAGACACAGATTAATCAGAATGGATTAAAAGAAATGACCCAAAATTTGCTGTCTCCAAGAAACACACCTCATAGAAAAAGACATCAACAGACTGAAAGTGAAAGGATGGGAAAAAGTCTTATCACTCACATGGCCGGCGGAAGCAAGCAGGGGTTTCCATTCTCATATCAAATAAGGTAGACCTTCAAACCAAAATTAATCAAGAGGACAAAGATGGATATTTCTTATTACTTAAGGGAACCATCCATCAACAGGATATAACAATCATAAATCTGTATGCCCCAAATAATGGAGCACCTACATTCATCAAACAAACGCTTTCTTAAGTTCAAGAGTAAAATAGACCACAACACAGTTTTATTCTAGGGACTTCAACACACTCTCTCACCAATGGATAGATCATCCAAACAAAAGCTAAACAAAGAAACTTTAAGCCTCCTCAAAACAATTAACATTTAGACCTAACGGACATATATAGAATATTTCATCCCTCAGTAAACGAATACACATTTTTCTCATCAGCACATGGCTCCTTCTCCAAAATAGACCATATATTATGTCACAAGGCAACTCTCAGCAAATATAAAAAAATAGAGATACTACCCTGCATGCTATCAGACCATAAAGGGATGAAATTGGAAATCAACGACAAAACAAGGAATAAGAAAAACTACTCCATCAACTGGAAGCTAAACAACATGCTACTGAATGAACAAGGGTTGAAGAAGACATCAAAGAGGAGATCAAAAAATTCATAGAGGTAAATGAGAACACAGATACATCATATAGAAATCTCTGGGACACTATGAAGGCAGTAGTAAGAGGAAAATTCATTGCACTGAGTTCATTCCTTTAAAAGGAAAAAAAACCAACAAATAAACGACTTAACATCACACCTCAAGCATTAGAAAAAGAAGAACAGATCAACACCAAGAGCAGCAGAAGACAGGAAATAATTAAAATCAGAGCAGAAATTAATGAAATTGAGACTAAGGAAACCATTCAACGACCCTGTCTCTAAAGAATTGACAAAACTAAAAGTTGGTTCTTTGAAAAAATAAACAAAATTGACAGACCCTTAGCAATGCTAACGAAAAGAAGAAAGAAAAAACTCAAATCACTAACATCGTGATGAAAAAGGGAATATCACAACAAACACCTCAGATAATACAGAATATAATTAGAAATTACTTTGAAAACTTGTACTCTAATAAAATAGAAAATACTGAATGCATTGACAGATTTCTAGAGTCATATGATTTGCCTAAACTGGATGTGAGGCTATACATAATTTAAATAGATCAATTACAAGCGAAGAAATAGAAGATGTCATCAAAAAGCTACCAACAAGGAAAAGTCCAGGACCTGATGGGTTTACAGCCGAGTTCTATAAGACTTTTCAAAGAAGAACTAATACCAATGCTCTTCAAACTATTTCAAGAAATAGAAAAAGAGGGAGCTCTTCCAGACTCTTTCTATGAGGCCAATATTACATTAATTCCAAAGCCAGCAAAGACACATCCAAAAAAGAAAACTTCAGGCCCATATCTTTAATGAACATAGATGCAAAAATCCTCAACAAAATCCTGGCAAATCGGATACAAAAACATATCAAAAAGATAGTGCACCACGATCAAGTGGGGTTTATCCCAGGGATGCAAGGCTGGTTCAATATTCGGAAATCAATAAACATAATACATCACATCAATAGACTTAAAGACAAAAAATCATATGATCATCTCAATTGACGCAGAAAAAGCATTTGACAAAATACAACACCCCTTTATGTTCAAAACACTGGAAAAACTAGGAATATCAGGAACATATCTTAACATAATAAAAGCTATTTATGCAAGGCCCCGAGCTAAACATTATCTTAAATGGAGAAAAATTGAAAGCATTCCCTCTAAAAACTGGAACAAGACAGGG
The DNA here is from genome assembly GCA_025594165.1 of Tamias sibiricus. Lineage (NCBI taxonomy): Eukaryota > Metazoa > Chordata > Mammalia > Rodentia > Sciuridae > Tamias > Tamias sibiricus. The sequence continues at coordinate 8,363 of JAKELJ010000609.1, forward strand.
ATGTCCCCCTTTCACCACTGCTATTTAACATAGTACTGGAAACTCTGGCCAGAGCAATTAGACAGATGAAAGAAAAGAAATTAAAGGGATCAAGATAGGAAAAAGAAGAGCTCAAATTAGCACTATTTGCTGATGACATGATAATCTACCTAGAAGACCCAAAAAACTCTACCAGAAAACTTTTACAACTAGTAAACCGAATTTGGCAAAGTTGCAGGATACAAAATCAATACACATAAGTCAAAGGCATTTGTGTACATCAGCGACAAAGACCTCTGAAAGGGAAATGATGAAAAATACCCCATTTGCAATAGCATCAAAAAAAAAAAAAAAAAAAAAATACCTGGGAATCAACCTAACGAAAGAGGTGAAAGACCTCTATAACGAAAATTATAGAACACTAAAGAAAGAAATTATAGATGAACTCAGAAGATGGAAAGACCTACCTTGCTCTTGGATAGGTAGAATTAATATTGTCAAAATGTCCATACTACCAAAAGCATTATACAGATTTAATGCAATTCCAATCAAAATCCCAAATGTCATTCTTCAAAGAAATAGAAATAGCAGTCATGAAATTCATCTGGAAAAATAAGAGACCCAGAATAGCCAAAGCAATCCTGAGCAAAAAAGTGAAGCAGGGGCATCACCATACCAGACTTTAAATTATACTATAGAGCAATAGTAACAAAAACAGCATGGTATTGGCACCAAAACAGACTGGTGGACCAATGGTACAGAATTGAGGATACAGAGACTAATACATATAATTACAGCTATCTTATATTAGACAAAGGTGCCAAAAATGTACAGTGGAGAAAGGATAGCCTCTTCAACAAATGGTGCTGGGAAAACTGGAAATCCATATGCAACAAAATGAAATTAAACCTTTATCTCTCACCATGCACAAAACTCAATTCAAAGTGGATCAAAGACCTAGGAATTAGACCAGAGACAATACACCTAATAGAAGACAAAAAAGTAAGCTCCAATTTCCAACATATTGGATTAGGCCCCAAGTTCCTTAATAAGAATCCTGTAGCGCAAGAATTACTACCAAGAATTAATGAATGGGATAGATTTAAACTAAAAAGCTTCTTTTCAGCAAAGATAAACAATCATGAGGTATATAGACAGCCAACTAATTGGGGAACAAATATTTAATACATGCACATCAGATAGAGCACAAATCTCTAGAATATATAAAGAACTCAAAAAAACTTTACACTAAAAAAACAAATAACCCAATCAATAAATGGGCTAAGGAATTGAGAAGACACCTCTCAAAGAAGATACACGATTAAATCAACAAATACATGAAAAAATGTTCAACATCGCTGGCAAATTAGAGAAATGCAAATCAAAACTACTCTAAGATTTCACTTCACTCCACTTAGAATGGCAGCCATCAAGAACACAAGCAACAATAAATGTTTGGAGAGGATGTGGAGAAAAAGGCACACTCATACATTGCTGGTGGGACTGTAAAATGGTGCAACCGTTATAGAAAGCAGTATGGAGATTTCTTGGAAAACCGGTAATGGAACCATCCTATGACCCAGCCATCCCACTCTTGGGTCTAATTCCCAAAGGACTTAAAAACAGCATATTACAGTGACACACAGCTATCTCAATGTTTTGTAGCTGCACAATTCACATAGCTAGGTTGTGGAACCAACCTAGATATCCCTCAGTAAATGAGTGGATTAAGAAAATGTGGTATATACGCACAATGGAATTTTACTCAGCAATAAAAGAAAACCAAATTAATGGCATATTGCAGGTAAATGGATGAAGTTGGAAGACAAAATGCTAAGTGAAGTTAGTCAGTCCTCAAAAAATCCAAGTACCAAATGTTCTCTCTTATATAAGGAGGCTATTTCAAAGTATTGTGAATGGGTGGGGTACATAGGAGGATTAGAGGAACACTAGAATGGTCAAGGGGAAGGGAGGGTGAAAAAGGGTGCGTGGAGCAAGAGGGAGGACTTTTGGGGGAAAGGTGGTAGAATGAGACGGATAGCATTTTCCTTAATGCCATGATTGGAAGACCTAAATTGTACGAATATACTTTGTATACAAACAGTGTATTAAAAAGATACTAAATATATGCACTATGAGTTGTACATATTATAACAAATTATAAAAATAAAAAAATTTTTAAACCAAAAGTGTTGGTCTTTGAAGGTGGGCACTGTTTTTTTTTTGTTTTTCATTATTTATTCTGCATATCTATCTATCAGTTCATAATATTTTCAATGTGCTCCTGTGAAGTCACTCAGGACTGTGGCAAGCTGATTTTCATTAAAACAATCAATTGACAAAGAGAAAGAACCAAGGAAAAACATCTGTCAAGGACAATCAAAATAGATGAGGAAATAAATCTTGCTGGCAAATGACACACTTGTGTAAAATAAGTGGTCAACATATTGTGTATGAGACTGAAATGTGCATAAAAGTATAAGCATGCATAGTGCCCTCGAGATAAGTTTTGGAGTGGAAGACATATTTTACAGTTCATTGGGAAATGTCATGCTTTCATGGTGATAAGGAGAAGAAGGTGAAAATGCATGCAAAATCAGTTGAAGTCTTCGACCTACTCAGGTGACCCATGAGTATTTGTTGCCTCCATTGAGTTCATGAGGTGTGAAATGGAAATATACTGGCATCACTGCTGGCCTTGATGCATGGCCAGGGTCAATAACCACATAGATGGGTGAGTATTGCATTGGAAAAAAAAGATCTGCTCCAGGGTCAGAAGTTTGCCCGCAGTTTAGTCCTCTTCATCCAAGGGATTTATCCTCAGATAACTCAGGTACAACAGAGCCATGAAGAAACCAATAAGCCCCACCTGAATGAACATGATTTGTGGAGAATGAAGTTCCACCAAGACCAGGTTCTAATGAAAGGAGAGTGCCTTCCAGACCCCAGAGTGGTTTCTGAAGTAGACACGAATGGGGTCCTGTGATGGAGTTTGAGGTAAAAAGGTAATCAAGATGGAGGCCAATGTGACCAACATGGAAGATGCAGTGATCCCACTTGGAAAATGAGAAGTATTTGAAATTTCCAATTCAAATTTCAAACCCAAAAGCCATCTTGGAGAGCCTGGGTCACTCAGAGGGCAACATACCGGCCAGTCACGCCTTTTTGGGCCTATGTCCACGAATGGTGTTTTTTTCACACAGGAAGTGGCGGGGGAAGCGGCCTAGCATGAGCGCCTTGGGGGCACAGATGTAGTTTCTTTCACCATCTTGGGAAAAGCCCTTCAATAATGTGCTTCATTGAGGCCTAGTATAGGAGATAGTGCTAGTTGTTTTGGAGTAATCTGGCCTTTTCAAATGAGTTGCAAGAGGCCTGGGCTGCCCTCGGACACATCCCTGTCTTTTCCAAGGGCCCTGAGGGAGAACTGAGTAGGTGGTGATTCCTCAGCATGAAACCTGTATTTTGGGGCCCAGAGCTACAAGGAGAGACCGAAGGTGCTTCCACTGGAAGTCATGGCACTGGTCCTTGGTGCTAAGCTCTCTTCACTTGACCTGAGGGACACTGTCAAAGGGACAATAAAGGTGCTTTGACACACTTTTGTTTCTGGTCCCGGTTTCATTCAGGAAAGATGCAACAAGGCTTACTTTGAAGTCACCAACGCTGTAGTGCTCTAAGCCATTCAGGGTCAAAGTAGAACAGACCAAAACAACCCATTGTAGGTGGCACAGGGTGGAGTGCAACAGCATCTGTGTCTCCAAGCCCCAAGAACAACAGACATGACCCAGAGTCAAAATTCCAATTGTAAACCGTTTTTCTGGTAGAGATGGAGGCAATATCCATTGAAAATGTATCACTGCTTGCATCATTAAGTGAGGCCAAACATCAGTGCCCCCAAGGCGCTCATGCTAGGCCACTTCACCCAACCCTTTCCTGTGTGAAAAAAAAAAATGCCATTCGCAGACAAAGGCACAAAAAGGCCTGACTGGCTGGTATGTTAGCCCTCTGAGTGACCCAGCTCTCCAAGAAGACTTTTTTGTATGAAATTTGTATTGGAAATTTCAAATACATCTCCATTTTCAAGTGGGATCACAGCATCCCGTAATGTTGGCCACTTTGGACTCACCAACTTGAGGGACCTTTTTACCGCTCAAACTCCTTCACCAGAACCCCTTTCCATGTCTACTTCAAAAAACACTCTGGCGCCTGAAGTGCACTCTCCTTTCATTAGAACCTGGTCTTGGTGGAATGTCATTCTCCACAACTCATGTCTATTCAGGTGAAACTTATTTCCTCTTCATGGCTCTGTTTTTTCCCTGAGTAACTGAGGATAAATCCCTTAGTGTGAAGAAGACAACTGAGGAAACTTCTGACCATGGAGCAGATCTTTTCCAAGCAACGGACTTCACTCCCATCTATGTGATTCATTGACCTGGCCATGCAACAAGGCCAGCAAGGATGCAAGCATGTTTTGATTTCGATATATCAATGAACTCCCCCCCCCCAATGGACGGCAAAAAATACTCATGCTTCACCCTAAGGAGGTCGAAGACTGTGGGCGTCAACTGATTTGCATGCATTTTCACCTTCATTTCTCATAATAATCCCAAGAAAGCATGACATTTCCCAGTGAACTGAGGTAAGCTTCCACTCCAAAACTTATCTCGAGGCACTATGCATAGCTATATACTTTTATGCACATTTCAGTCTCATACACAACATGTGACCACATTTTTTTACACAAATATCATTAGCCAGTGGATGTATTTCTCAACTATTTTAACATGTCCTTAACTGACGTATTTCCATGGTTTTTTCTCTTTGTTAATTGATTCATTTTAATTAAAATCTCAAACGTTGCACAGTCCTGAGTGACTTCACAGGAGCACATTGAAAATAAAATGATCGATAGATATGCAGAATAAAAAAATGAAAAAACAAACAGTGCCCAACTTCAAAGTCGCTACACAATTCTCCCTACCCCTACACTGTCCTCAACAACTTACATAGATTTGGGTCTCCTTAATGATCGTGGTGAAAACATTTGAATGGATCTTGCTACCAGCTCTACCAGAAAACAGGTTTACGTCCAATGGAGTTTTGACTCCTGTGTCATGTGTGTTGTGTTTGGGGCTTGGGACACAGATGTTGATGCAGTCCTGTACACCTCCCATTGTTCTGTTTTGTCCTGTTCTACTTTGACCCTGAATGGCTTACGAGCACTACAGCAGGGTGACTTTAAAGATAAGCCTTGTATTGCATCTTTCACCAATGAACTCGGACCAGAACATAAGTTGTGTCAAAGCACCTTCATATCCCTTTGACAGTGTCACTACAGGTCAAGGTCACAGAGCTTAGCACCAAGGCCCCGTGCCAGCACTTCCTGTGGAAGCCCTTCAGTCTCTCTCCTGGTCTGGCTCTGGGCCCCATCAGCGTACAAGTTTCATGCTGAGGAATCACCACTACTCAGTTCTCCCTCAGGGGGCCCTGGGAACAAGACAAGGGAGGTCTAGAGGGCAACCCAGGCTCTTGGCAACTCTTTTTAGAAACGGCCAGATCCTACACAACAACCAGCACTACTCTATACTAGGCTCTCAATGAGCACAAATATTGAAAGGCTTTTTTCCCCAAGACGGCAACACAGAACTACATCAGTGCGCCCAAAGCGTTCATGCTAGGTCGCTTTCCCCTGTCTTCCTGTGTGGAGAAAAACGCCATTCAGGAGAAAGGCCCAAAAAGGCATGACTGGCTGGTATGTTGCCCTCTGAGTGACTCCAGCTCTCCGAGAGCTTTTGGGGTTTGAGCATTTGGATTGGAAATGTCAAATAACATCTCCAATATTTCAAGTGGGATCACAGCATCTTTTCATCGTTAGGGCCACATTGGCCTCTGACTTGAGATCTTTTTATCACAAACTCAATCACAGGACCCCTTTCAGGTCTACTTCAGAATCCATTCTGGGCCCTGAAAGGCACTCTCCATTCAATAGACCTGGTCATTGGTGGAACTTCATTCTCCGAAAACTCACGTCTATTCAGGTGTGGGCTTATTTCTTCTTCATGGATCTGGTGTAACCTGAGTATCTGAGGATAAATCCCTTGGGTGAAGAGACAACTGAGAAAATTTCTGACCCCCTGGAGCAAAACTTTCAAGCAACTTACTCACAACATCTATGTGGTCTTTGACCTGGACATGCATCAAGGCCAGCAGGGTTGCCAGCATTTTTTATTTCACGATATCCTGAACTCAATGGAGGCAACAAATACTCAAGTGTCACTGAGGAGGTCGAAGCCTGTGGGCTCTCAACTGAATTTTGCATGCATTTTCACCTTCTTCTTCTTATCACCCATGAAAACAATGACATTTCACAGTGAACTGAAAATATGCTTCCACTCCAAAACATATCTCGAGGCACTATGCATGAGATTACATACTTTTGAATGCACATATTTCAGTCTTATACACAGTAATGTAACCACATACTTTACACAAGTGTATCATTAGCCAGCAATTTATTTCCTCATCTATTTTGATTGTCCTTGACAATGTTTTTCTTATAGGTTTTTTCTATTTGTCAATTGATTGTTTTAATGAAAATCAACTTGCACAGTTCCTGAGTGACTTCACAGGAGCACCAATGAAAATAAAACTGATAGATACATGTGGCAGAATAAACAAAAATGAACATCAATAAAACAGTGCCAACTTCACAAAGACCTACACATTTCACCTACACTGTCCTCACAACAACTGCATAGATTTGGCCTCCCTAATAATAGCGGTGAAAAACATTTGAATGGATTGTTGCCCCAGCACTACTAGAAAACAGGTTTCCAAATGGAGTTTTGACTCTGGGTCATGTGAGTTGTGTTTGGGGCTTAAGAGACAGATGTTGAAAGCAGTCTCTGTGCCACCTACTTTGGTTCTGTTTTGTCTGGTCTACTTAAAGCACTGAATGGCTTAGAGCACTACAGCATGGCTGACTTCAAAGTAAGCCTTGTTGTATCTTTCACCAATGAACCTGGACTCATAACAAACGGGTGTTCAAAGCACCTTCATTATCCCTTTGACCAAGTGTCCCTCAGCGTCAAGTGCACCAGAGCGTTCGCACCAAGGCCCAGTGCCAGGACTTCATGTGGAACGCACCTTTGGTATCTCCAGCCCTCCTGGTCTGCTCTGGGGCCCCATAGTACAATTACTTCATGCTGAGGAATCACCACTACTCAGTTTTCCCTCAGGGCCCTCGGAAACGACAGTGGAAGTCTAGAGAAAAGTTCCCAGGCCTCTTGCACCTCATTTAGAAAGGGCCAGATCCTCCACAACTACAAAGCACTACTCCTATACTAGGACCAATGTGAGGCACAATATTGAAGGGTTTGTCCAAGACGGTCACAAGAACTACATTCAGGCCCCAAGGTGCTCATGCTAGGCAGCTTCCCCTGATTTTCCTGTGTAAAAAACCGAACATTCATGGAGAAAGGCCAAAAAAGGCGTGACTGGCTGGTATGTTGCCATCTGAGTTACCCAGCACTCTCCAAGAGCTTTTGGGTATGAAATTTGATCAGAAATTTCAAATACGTCTCCATTTTCAAGCGTGGGATCACAGAATCTTGCATATTGGCCACATTGGCCTCCGACCTTGAACACCTATTTACCTCAAACTCCATCACAGGAGGGGACCCCTGTCAGGTCTACTTCAGAAAACCCTCTGGGGCCTGAAGGCACTCTCCATTCATTAGAACCTGGTCTTGGTGAACTTTATTCTGCCACAACTCATGTCCATCATCAGGTGGGCTTATTTCCTCTTCTTCGGCTCTGTTGTACCTGAGTATCTGAGGGATAAAATCCCTTGGGTGAAGAAGACAACTGCGGAAATTTCTGACCCTGGGAGCAGATCTTTTCAAGGCAACTAACTACTCACCCATCTACGTGGTCATTGACCTGGCCATGCATCAAGGCCCAGCAGGCTTGGCAGCAAGTTTTGATTTCACATCTCCTGAACCTCAATGGCGGCAACAAATACTCATGCGTCACCTGAGGAGGTTGAAGGACTGTGAGCTTCAACTGACTGTTGCATGCATTTTCACCATTCTTCAATATATCACCCATGAAAAGCAAGACATTTCCCAGTGAATTGAAATAATAGCCTTCTAACTTATCCAAAACTTATCTCGAGGCACTATGAATGCTTATACTTTTATGGACATTTCAGTCTTATACCACCAGTATGTGACCACATATAATTATAGACACAAGTGTATCATTAGCCAGCAGATTTATTTCCTCATCTATTTTGATTGTCCTTGACAGAAAGATATGTTTTTTCTTTGGTTCTTTCTATTTTGTCATTGATTGATTTTATGCAAATCAACTGCACAGTCCCTGAGTGGACTTTCACAGGAGCACATTGAAAATAAAACTAATAAATCGATATGTAAGAATAAAAAAAATGAGCAACCAACAACAAAAAAAAAAAAACAGTGGCCAACTTCAAAGACCTACACATTTTCTACCTACACTGTCCCTCGGATCAAACTGCATAGATTTGGCCTCCCCTAAATGATAGCGGTGAAACATTAGTGAATGGATCTTGCCAGCCACCAGCTCTAGCCAGAAAAGCAGTTTCCAAATGGAGCGCTTTGACTTTGGATCATAATGTGTTGTTTTTGGGGCTTGGAAACAGATGCTGATGCAGTCCTGTGCCACCTACAATGGTTCTGATTTTGTCTGTTCTACTTTGACCCTGAAATGGCTTAGAGCACTACAGCATGGTGACTTCAAAGTAAGGCCACGTTGCAATCTTTCACAGCAATGAAACACGTGAAGGAGCCCTAATTAGGAAGGGCTGTTGCAGCTAGCTGGAAGCCATAAGTTCCACCTGATATGTATGTGACGCACCTGTAGGCACCTGGCAAAGCTGAAGGTAATAACCGGCGTGAAAGCGGTCCGAGTTAGGAGAATGCCGAGAATTTATTCAGGTCAGTCATGCAGTAGCTCGGTAATGGCTCAGAAGAGAGTTCAGGAGGAGAATCAGAGCGCCAGAAGTAGGCAGAGTGGTTTACAGAAGAGACAACCAAGATAGAAGTAATGCAGGCCAGAGTTAGGCCGAGGCTCCCGAAGGCTGGTCAGAGTTAGGCCGAGGCACGCCCGAGGAAGACAGAAGACAGAAGAACGAAGAAAGAAGAAAGAAGCAACTAAAAAATAATCTTCTAAGCTAAGCTCAATCTATTCTTTCTTTCTCTCTAAGCTAAAGAAGCTCTAACGCTAAGAAGACAAGAAGACAAGAAGCTAAGCTCTGGTCCTTTCTTTCTCTCTAAGCTAAGAAAGACATGACAGAAAAGCTCTCAATAATCCTTTACACTCTAAAATCTTTCTTTCCCTCTCTAAGCTCTCTCTAAGAAAGTAGAAGTAAAAGTAGTTAATAGCTTTACTCTGCCTCCGAGATTTCCTCCCGGTTTTCGGTACTGACGGTAGCTTTACAAATGGTGGTCCGTCCGGGGCTCGGCAGGCAGAGAAGAAAAGATAAAAAATAACAACCAGAAGCTAATGATAGTGGACGAGAGTGATAGAGAAAGCATGACTCCAGTTGAGGCCGAGTTAAGCGATTAATAGGCCAGCGAAGCGAGAGTAAGCCGGCCCCAAAAGCCGAAGCAGAGTAAGGCGGACCAGAAGGCCGCAGGGCAGATTAGCCCTAGTGGCCCAAAAGTTGAAGCAGAGATAGCCCATGCCGAAAAGCCAAAGCAGATGTAGTCCCGCGAAAAAGCCGAAGCAGATATAGTCCCAGCGAAAAGCTAGGCCAGCGAAAAGCCTGAAGCATGACTTAAGCCAGCGAGAAGCCCGAGCCGGCCCAAAAAGCCAATAGAAAACGAAATAGCATGAGTAAACAGCCATATCAGAGACTATAAGACTTGAGCTTTAAGCAAAAGCAGGCCATAAGGGAAAAAAGTGCCATGAGCTTACAAGAGAAAATAGAGAATTAAATAGCGATGGCAAAAACCATGGCAGAGAAAAACGCCATTGAGCTTTGGCAAGAAAAGCCATAAAGAAAAAAGCCAGCAAAAATAAAGAAGAAGACCCAAGAAAAAAAAAAAAAAAGTCAAAGTCGCTTATGCAATTGTTGCGTTAACTAACGTGTGTTAGCTTCTGCTCCTCAGCAGTAGGCTTCCTTAAAGCCGCAGCACCCTTCTTCAAAAAGTGGCTCAAATATCCACCCAGGTATTTAACAAACCGAAAAGGTGAAAAAGCTCAGGTCGGGACCAAGAAAATAAAAAGAAAATAGAAAAAATAAAATAGAGAAAATAGAATTCATAGCAACCTTTTTAAAACTAAAGGGGAGAAATATGACAGGAGCCCTAATTAGGAAGTGGCTGTATGGCAGCTATGCCTGGAAAGCCCATAATGTTCCACCTGATATGTATGTGACGCACCGAGGTAGGGCACACGGCTGACGCCCTGCAAAGCTGAAGGAATGATAGAACCGGGTGAAAGCGGTCCGAGTTAAGGAGAACGGTGGAAATTTCATTCAGTCAGTCGTGTCATGTCGGCTCGGTCGGGTGACAGAAGAAGACAGATTCAATGATCGGCGGAATAATCAGAGTGGCCAGAACGTAGGCAGAGCAGGTTAACAGCAAAGAGAAACCTTAGATAGAAGAAGTAAAGGGCTTGGTCAGAATTAGGCCGAGGCTCCCGTGGACTGATCAGAGTTTAGGCCGTAGGCTCCCGAGGAAGACAGAAGACAGATAGCAAGAAGAAAGAAGCAAGAAAGCTTTAAAAATTAATTTTCTCTAGCTATAGCTCTACTCTATCTTGCATCTCTCTCTAAGCTAAGAAGAAGCTCTATCTTTCTTTCTCTCTAATCAAGAAGAAGAAATAAAGCTCAGAAGAAAAAAGAAATCTTTCTCTAAGCAAAGCACCGAAAGAAGAAAGACGAAGCTAAGGATCCTATCTATCTTACTGCTCCTAGAAGCTAAGAGTAGAATTAAACGTACTAAAACGCCTACTCTACCACCGAGTTTTTCTCAGGCCGTGGTCGCTATGCTGGCCATGGACAGGCAACCTTACAAAACAGCACCATAAACAAAAGGTGTCACGTACCTTGCATTATCATTTGTCAGTTGTCCTTCAGTCAAGTGCCCAGAGCTTAGCACCAATGCCCAGTGAAAGGACTTTCTGTGGAAGCACCTTTGTTCTATCTGGGTCTGCTCTGGGCCCCATAGTACATGTATCATGCTGAGGAATCACCACTACTCAGTTCTCCCCTCAGGGTCCTGGGAAAAGACAGGGAGGTCTAGAGGGCAGCCCAGGCATTTTTGCAACTCATTTTAGAAAGGACAGATCCTCCACAACAACCAGCACTACTCCTATACTAGGCCTCAATGGAACACAATATTGAAGGGCTTTCCCTATGACGGCACAAGAACTACATCAGTGCCCCCAAGGCGCTCATGCTAGGCCACTTCCCTGCTCTTCCTGTGTGAAAAAAACGCCATTCACAAAGAAAGGTAAAAAAAGGCGTGACTGGTTTGTATGTTGCCCTCTGAGTGACCCAGCTCTCCAAGATGCCTTTGGGGTTTGACATTTGGATTGGAAATTTCAAATACGCATCCATTTTCAAGTGGGATCACAGCATCTTGCATGTTGGCCACATTGGCCTCGGACGTGAGACCTTTTAACCTCAAACTCCATCACAGGACCCCCTTTCCGTTCTACTTCAGAATCCACTCTGGGGCCTGAAGGCACTCTCCATTCATTAGAACCTGGTCTGGGTGGAACTTCAGGGTTTCTCCTTAACTCATTGTCCATATCAGGTGGGGCTTATTTCCTCTTCATGGCTCTGTTGTACCCTGAGTATCTGAGGATAAATCCCATGGGTGAAGAAGACAACTGAGGAAATTTCTGACCCTGGAGCAGAACTTTTCAAGCAACTACTCACCCATCTATGTGGTCATTGACCTGGCCATGCATCAAGGCCAGCAGGATGTCCAGCGTTTTTGATTTCACATCTCATGAACTCAATGGAGGCATCAAATACTCATGCGTCACCTGAGGAGGTCAAATACTGTGGGCTTCAACTTACTGTTGCATGCATTTTCACCTTCTTCTCTTTATTACCCATGAAAGTATGACATTTCCCAGTGAACTGAAATTTGCTTCCACTCCAAAACTTATCTCAAGGCACTATGCATGCTTATATTGTTATGCACA
>JAKELJ010000610.1:0-20523 GCA_025594165.1 Tamias sibiricus
GCGAATTTCACTGAAAACGCGGTTAGTTAAATCCTCAATGGTTAATGCTAGAACTTTAAGAACGCAGAAAAACACTTTAGATCAACAAGAGCACACGGTGCTTCTTATCCTTGGTTCCAAGTAATCTCAAAGCTGAATCACTAGGTAGCAAAAGAGATTCAAACTCACAGAAAAGCGTCTTAGCCAAACTGGAAATAATTCCATGTTTCTTAGCTTGTGGGTAATTAGGTTTCTTTGTGATTTCAATGAAACCTGACAGAATGATTCTCTCTTGTGAGCCCTCATGATCCCCCAAATTTGCTACATCTCACCATCACTGTTGTTTTTGTTTAGAGCCTATTGGATGTTTACCCTGATTACGGCGAATTTCACTGAAAACGCCTTTATGTTTAAATCCTCAATGGTTAATGCTAGAACTTTAAAAAATGCAGACAACACTTTAGATCACAAGAGCACTCTGTGCTTCTATCCTGGTTCAAGTATCTTCAAAGCTGAATCACAGGTAGCAAAAGAGTTTCAAATCTCCACAGCAGAAAACGCGTTTTAGCCAACTGGAAAGAATTCCATGTTTCTTAGCTTGTGGCGCGTACTAGGTTTCTTTGTGTATTTCAATGAAAGACCACTAGGACAAATTGATTACCTCTTGTGCCCCTCATGGCTCCCCAGATTTGAAGTCATCTATCCACCAATCACGGGTTAATTTGTTTTGAGCCTATTGGATATTTTACCCTGATTAGGCGAATTTCACTGAAAAACGCCTGTATGTTTAATTCTCAATGGTTAATTCTGTCTAGAACTTTGAAAATGCATAAAAGCACTTCATATCACAAGAGCCACTGTGCTTCTGTCCTGGTTCAAGTATTCTCAAAGCTGAATCACTAGGTAGCAAAAGAGTTTCAAACTCACAGAAAAGCGATTTAGCCAACTGAAAATAATTCCCATGTTTCTTAGCTTCTGGGTACTAGGTTTCTTTGTGTATTTCAATGAAACTACTGACAAAATGATTCTCTCTTGTGCCCCTCATGGCTCTCCCAAATGGTTGGTCATCCACCATAATCATGGGTTTTTTGTTTAGAGCCTATTGGATGTTTACCCTGATTAGGCGAATTTCACTGAAAACGCCTGGTAGTTTAATTCCTCAATGGTTAATGCTAGAAACTTTGAAAATGCATAAAAGCACTTCATATCAAAAGAGCCCACTGTGCTTCTGTCCTGGTTCAAGTATCTCAAAGCTGAATCACTAGGTAGCAAAAGAGTTTCAAACTCACAGAAAAGTGCGTTTTTTAAGCCAACTGGAAATAATTCCATGTTTCTTAGCTTCTGGGTACTAGGTTTCTTTGTGTATTTCAATGAAACTCTGAAAAAATGATTCTCTCTTGTGCACCTACATGGCTCCCAATTTGGTCAATCCCACCATTACGGGTTATTTATTTAGAGCCTATTGGATATTTACCCTGATTAGGCGAATTTCCAATGAAAACGCCTGTTAGTTTAATTTCCTCAATGGTTAATGGCTAGAACTTTGAAAATGCAGAAAAAGCACTTTTATCACAAGAGCATCCACTGTGCTTCTGTCCTGGTTCAAGTATCTCAAAGATGAATCACTATGGGTAGCAAAAGAGTTTCAAACTCACAGAAAGCGATTTAGCCAACTGGAAATAATTCCATGTTTCTTAGCTTATGGGGTACTAGGGTTCTTTGTGTATTTCAATGAACTCTGACAGAATGATTCTCTCTTGTGCCCTCATGGCTCCCCAAATTTTGGTCATCCACCTTCACGGGTTTTGTTTGTTTAGAGTTATTGGATGTTTACCCTGATTAGGCGAATTTCACTGAAAACGCGGGGTTAGTTTAAATCCTCATGGTTAATGCTAGAACTTTAAGAACGCAGAAAAACACTTTAGATACACAAGAGCACACGGTGCTTCTATCCTGGTTCAAGTATCTCAAAGTCTGAATCAACCTAGGTAGCAAAAGAGTTTCAAACTCACAGAAAAGCGTTTTAGCCAAACTGGAAATAAATTCCATGTTTCTTTAGCTTGTGGGGTTTAACTAGGTTTTCTTTGTGTATTTCAATGAATGGAAACTCTGAGAAAATGATTCTCTCTTGTGCCCCTCATGGCTCCCCAAATTTGGGTCAAAAATCCCACCATAAACGGGTTATTTGTTTAGGAGCCTATTGGGATGTTTACCCTGATTAGGGGCGAATTTCACTGAAAAAAACGCCTGTAGTTTAATTCCTCAATGGTTAAAGCTATCAACTTTGGATAAAATGCATAAAAAGCACTTCAGAATCAAAAAGAGCACACTGTGCTTCTGTCCTGGTTTCAAGTATCTCAAAGCTGAATTTCACTAGGTAGCAAAAAGAGTTTCAAAAGTCACAGAAAAGCCAATTTTAAGCAAAAAACTGGAAATAATTCCATGTGTTCTTAGCTTCTGGGTACTAGGGTTTATTTGTGTATTTCAATGAACTCTGAAAAAATGATTTTCTCTCTTGTGCACCTCATGGACTCCCCAAATTTGGTCAATCCCACCATTCACGGGTTTTTGTTTAGAGTCTATTGGATGTTTTACCCCTGATTAGGCGAATTTCACTGAAAAACGCCTGTAGGTTTAATTCCTCAATGGTTAATTCTTTTTTAGAACTTTGAAAATGCATAAAAAGCACTTCAATAATCACAAGAGACCACATGTGGCTTCTGTCCTGGTTCAAGGTATCTCAAAAGGCTGAATTCACTAGGGTAGCAAAAGAGTTTCAAAACTCACAGAAAAGCGATTTAGCCAATGGAAATTAAATCATGTTCTTAGCTTCTGGGTACTAGGTTTCTTTGTGTATTTCAATGAAACTCTGATCAAAATTATTCTCTCTGTGTGCCCCTCATGGACTCCCCCAAAATTTTGGTCATCCCACCATCACGGGGTTTTTTTGTTTTAGAGTTTATTGGATGGTTTTACCGTGATTAGCGGGAATTTCACTGAAATAAAACGCCTTGTAGTTTTAAATCCCTCAATGGTTTTAAGGGGCTTGTAGAACTTTGGGGGGGGGAAAATTGGGCATAAAAATAAAAAGCACTTAAGTATCACAAGAGACACACGTTGTTATTTCGGCTTATATCCTGGTTCAAGTATCTCAAAAGCTGAATCACTAGGTAGCAAAAGAGTTTTCAAACTCACAGGAAAAGCGTGATTTAGCCAATGAAAAATTATTTCCATGTTTCTTAGCAATTTCTGGGGTACTAGGTTTTCTTTTGTGTATTTTCAATGAAACTCTGACAAATGATTCGACTTCTTCTTGTGGCCCTCATGGGGCTCCCCAAATTTTGGTTCATTATCCACCATTTCACGGGTGTTTTTTGTTTAGAGCCTATTGGTTGTTTACCCTGATTAGGCGAATTTCACTGAAAAACGCTGTTAGTTTTTAAATCCTCAATGGTTTAATGCTAGAACTTAAAAAAAAAAGGCAGGGAAAAACAATTTATGATCAACACAGA
The DNA here is from genome assembly GCA_025594165.1 of Tamias sibiricus. Taxonomy (NCBI): domain Eukaryota; kingdom Metazoa; phylum Chordata; class Mammalia; order Rodentia; family Sciuridae; genus Tamias; species Tamias sibiricus. The sequence goes on from JAKELJ010000610.1 coordinate 3,492, forward strand.
GCCAACTGGTGCTTCTATTCCTGGGTTAAAGTATCTCAAAAGCTGAATCACTAGGTAGGCAAAAAGAGTGTTCAACTCAAACTACGGGGGAAAAAAAACAGACAAAAGCGTATTTAGCCAACTAGAAATAATTCCATTGGTTTCTTAGCTTGTGGGTAACTAGCGGTTTCTTTGTGTATTTCAATGAAAACTCTGACAAAATGATTTCTCCTCTTGTTTGTTTGCCCCTCATGGCTTTTCCCCAAATTTGGTCATCACCACCTCACGGGTTTTTTGTTTAGAGCCTATTTAATGTTTACCCTGATTAGGCGAATTTCACTGAAAAAAACTGGGTTAGTTTAGAAATCCTCAAAATGGGTTAATGCTAGAAACTTTAAAATGCAGAAAAACACTTTAGATCACAAAGAGCACACTGTGCTTCTAATCCTGGTTTCAAGTATCTCCAAAAGCTGGGGGAATCATACTAGGTAAGCAAAAGAGTTTTCAAATCACAGAAAAAAGCGATTTAAGCCAACTGGAAAAAATAATTCCATGTTTCTTAGCTTGTGGGTACTAGGTTTCTTTTGTGTATTTCAATGAAACTGTGACAAAATGATTCCTCTCTTGTGCCCCTCATGGGCTCCCCAAATTTGGTCAATCCCACCAATCACGGGTTTTTTGTGTTTAGAGCCTATTGGATGTTTACCCCTGATTAGGCGAATTTCACTGAAAAACGCCTTGTAGTTTTAATTCCTCAATGGTTAATTCTAGAACTTTGAAAATGCATGAAAAGGCACTTCATAATCACAAGAGCGCACACTGTGCTTCTGTCCTAGTTCAAGGTATCTCAAAGCTGAATCACTAGGTAAAGCAAAAGAGTTTCAAACTCACAGAAAAGCGATTTAGCCAACTGAAATAATTCCATGTTTCTTAGCATCTGGGGGGTACTAGGTTTCTTTGTGTAATTTCAATGAAACTCTGACAAAAAATAATGATTCTCTCTTGTGCCCCCTATGGCTCCCCAAATTTGGTCATCCCACCATAATGCGGGGTTTTTTGTTTAGAGCCTATTGGATGTTTACCCTGATTAGGCGATTAGGTGAATTTCACTGAAAACGCCTGTAGTTTAATTCCTCAATGGTTAAAGCTAGAAACTTTGAAAATGCCATAAAAGCACTTCATATCACAAAGAGCCCACTGTGCTTTCTGTCCTGGTTCAAGTATCTCAAAGCTGAATTCACTAGGTAGCAAAAAGAGTTTCAAACTCACAGAAAAGCGAATTTAAGCCAACTGGAATATAATTCCATGTTTCTTAGCTGTCGGGTACTAGGTTCCTTTGTGTATGTATTTCAATGAAACTCTGAAAAAAATGAATCTCTCTTGTGCACCTCATGGCTCCCCAAATTTGGTCAATCCACCATCACGGGTTTTTTCTGTTTAGAGTCCTATTGGATATTTACCCTGATTAGGGGAAATTTCACTGAAATAAAAAACGCCTGTAGTTTAATTCCTCAATGGTTAATTCTAGGAACTTTGAAAATGCATAAAAGCACTTCATATCACAAGAGGACCACTGTTCTTCTGTCCTGGTTCAAGTATCTCAAAGATGAATCAACTAGGTAGCAAAAGAGTTTCAAACTCACAGAAAAGCGTTTTTTAGCCAACTGGAAATAATTCCATGTTTCTTAGCTTTTCTGTGGGTTTACTAGGTTTTCTTTGTGTTTATTTCAATGAAACTCTGACAAGAATGATTCTGTTTCTCTTGTGCCCCTCATGGCTCCCCAAATTTTGGGTCATCCACCATCACGGGTTTATTTGTTTTTAGAGTTATTGGATGTTTACCCTGATTAGGCGAATTTCACTGAAAACGACGGCCTGTTAGTTTAAAATCCTCAATGGTTAATGCTTAGAACTTTAAGAACGCAGAAAACACTTTAGATCACAAGAGCACACGGTGCTTCTGTCCTGGTTCAAGTATCTCAAAGCCTGAATCATAGGTAGCAAAAGAGTTTCAAACTCACAGAAAAGCGTTTTAGCCAACTGGAAATAATTCCATGTTTCTTAGCTTGTGGGTATTAATAACTAGGTTTCTTTGTGTATTCTCAATGAAACTCTGACAGAATGAATGATTCTCTCTTGTGGCCCTCATGATTCCCCAAATTTGGTCATCTCACCATCACGGGTTTTTTGTTTAGAGCCTATTGGATGTCTTACCCTGATTAGGCGAATTTCACTGAAAACGCCTGTTAGTTTAAATCCTCAATGGTATAATGCTAGAACTTTAAAAATCCGAAACGCAGAACAACACTTTAGATCACAAGAGCACACTGTGCTTCTATCCTGGTTCAAGTATCTCAAAGCTGAATCACTAAGGTAGCAAAAGAGTATTCAAACTCACAGAAAAGCGTTTTTAGCCAACTGAAATAATTCCATGTTTCTTAGCTTGTCGGGTACTAGGTTTCTTTGTGTATTTCAATGAACTCTGACAAAATGATTCTCTCTTGTGCCCCTCATGGACTCCCCAAATTTGCGTCAATCCACCTATCACGGGTTATTTGTTTAGAGCCTATTGGATATTTAACCCTGAATTAGGTGAATTTCACTGAAAAATCGCCTGTAGTTTAATTCCCCCCCCCTCAATGGTTAATTCTAGAACTTTGAAAATGCATAAAAGCACTTCATAATCACAAGAAAGCACACTGTGCTCCCTGTCCTAGGTTCAAGAATCTCAAAGGCTGAATCACTAGGTAGCAAAAGAGTTTCAAACTCACAGAAAAGCGATTTTTAGCCAACTGGAAATAATTCCATGTTTCTTTAGCATCTGGGTTACTAGGTTTCTTTGTGAATTTCAATGAAACTCTGACAAAAAATGATTCTCTCTTGTGCCCCTCATGGATCCCCAATTTGGTCATCCCACCATCAAATGGGTTTTTTGTTTAGAGCCCTATTGGATGTTTTACCCTGATTAGGCGAATTTCACTAAAAACGCCTGTAGTTTTAATTCCTCAATGGTTAAAGCTACAACTTTGAAAATGCATAAAAAGCACTTCATATCACAAGAGCCCACTGTGCTTCTGTCCTGGTTTCCAGTATCTCAAAGGCTGAATCACTAGGTAGCAAAAGAGTTTCAAACTCACAGAAAAGCGTTTTAGCCAACTGGAATTAATTCCATGTTTCTTAGCTTGTGGGTACTAGGTTTCTTTGTGTATTTTCAATGAAACTCTGACAAAATGATTCTCTCTTGTGCACCTCATGGCTCCGCAAATGGTGGTCAATCCACCATTACGGGTTTTTTGTTTAGAGCCTATTGGATATTTACCCTGATTAGGCGAATTTCACTGAAACGCCTGTAGTTTAATTCCTCAATGGTTAATTCTAGAACTTTGAAAATGCATAAAAGCACTTCAAATCACAAGAGGACCACTGTTGCTTCTGTCCTGGTTCAAGTTATCTCAAAGATGAATCCACTAGGTAGCAAAAAGAGTTTTTCAAACTCACAGAAAAGCGATTTTTTAGCCAACTGGAAATAATTCCATGTTTCTTAGCTTGTGGGTACTAGGTTTTCTTTGTGTATTTCAATGAAACTCTGACAGAATGATTCTCTCTTGTGCCCCTCATGGCTCCCAAAAATTTGGTCATCCCACCATCACGGGTTTTGTTTTTGTTTAGAGCCTATTGGATGTTGACCCTGATTAGGCGAATTTCCACTGAAAATGCCTGTTAGTTTAAATCCTCAATGGTTAATGCTAGAAATTTAAAAACGCAGAACAAAACACTTTAGATCACAAGAGCACACTGTGCTTCTATCCTGGTTCAAGTATCTCAAAGCTGAATCACTAGGTAGCAAAAGAGTTTCAAACTCACAGAAAAGCGTTTTAGCCAACTGGAAATAATTCCATGTTTCTTAGCTTGTGGTACTAGGTTTCTTTGTGTATTTCAATGAAACTCTGACATTAATGATTCTCTCTTGTGCACCCTCATGGCTCCCCAAATTTGGTCATCCCACCATCACGGGTTTTTTGTTTAGAGCTTATTGGATGTTTACCCTGATTAGGTGAATTTCACTGAAAACGGCCTGTAGTTTAATTCCTCAATGGTTAAAAGCTAGAACTTTGAAAATGCATAAAAGCACTTCATTATCACAAGAGACCACTGTGCTTCTGTCCTGGTTCCAGTATCTCAAAGATGAATCACTAGGTAGCAAAAGAGTTTCAAACTCAACAGAAAAGCGATTTTAGCCAACTGGAAATAATTCCATGTTTCTTAGCTTGTGGGTAACTATGTTTTCTTTGTGAATTTCAATGAAACTCTGACAAAATGATTCTCTCTTGTGCCCCTCATGGCTCCCCAAATTTGGTCAACTCACCATCACGGGTTTTTTGTTTAGAAACCTATTGGATATTTACCCTGATTAGGCGAATTTCACTGAAAACGCCTTGTACTTTTAATTCCTCAATGGTTAAAGCTAGAACTTTAAAAATGCATAAAAGCACTTCATATCACAAAGAGCACACTGTGCTTCTGTCCTGGTTCAAGTATCTCAAAGCTGAATGCACTAGGTAGCAAAAGAGTTTCAAACTCACAGAAAAGCGATTTTTGCAACTGGAAATAATTCCATGTTTCTTAGCTTCTGGGCACTAGGTTTATTTGTGTATTTCAATGAAACTCTGACAAAAATGATTCTCGATCTTGTGCCCCTCATGGACTCCCCAAGTTTTGGTCAATCCCTCCATCACGGGTTTTTTGTTTACAGTCTATTGGATGTTTACCCTGATTAGGCGAAATTGCACTGAAAACGGCCTGTGAGTTTAATTCTTAAATGGTTAATGCTAGAACTTTGAAAATGCAGAAAAGCACTTCAGATCACAAGAGCACACTGTGCTTCTGTCCTGGTTCAAGTATCTCAAAGCTGAATCACTAGGTAGCAAAGAGTTTCAAACTCACAGAAAAAGCGTTTTAGCAAACTGGAAAATAATTCCATGTTTCTTAGCTTGTGGGTACTAGGTTTCGTTGTGTATTTCAATGAAACTCTGACAAAATGATTCTCTCTTGGGCCCCTCATGGCTCCCAAATGTGGTCAATCCCACCATCACGGGTTTTTTGTTTAGAGTCTATTGGATGTTTACCTTGATTATGGGCGAATTTCTCTGAAAACGCCTATAGTTTAATTCTTCAATGGTTAATGCTAGAACATTGAAAATGCAGGAAAAGCACTTCAGATCACAAGAGCACACTGTGCTTCTGTCCTGGTTCAAGTATCTCAAAGATGAATCACTAGGTAGCAAAAGATTTTCAATCTCACAGAAAAGCGATTTAGCCAACTGGAAATAAGTCCATGTTTCTTAGCTTCTGGGTACTAGGTTTCTTTGTGTATTTCAATGAAACTCTGACAAAATGATTCTCTCTTGTGTCCCTCATGGTTCCCCAAATTTGGTCAATCTCACCATCACGGCTTTTTTGTTTAGAGCCTATTGGATGTTTATCCTGGTTAGGCGAATTTCACTGAAAATGCCTGTTAGTTTAAATCCTCAATGGTTTAATGCTAGAGCTTTAAAAACAGCAGAACAACACTTTAGATCACAAGAGCACACTGTGCTTCTGTCCTGGTTCAAGTATCTCAAAGCTGAATCACTAGGTAGCAAAAGAGTTTCAAACTCACAGAAAGCGTTTTAGCCAACTGGAAATAATTCCATGTTTCTTAGCTTGTGGGTACTAGGTTTCTTTGTGTATTTCAATGAAACTCTGACAAAATGATTCTCTCTTGTGCCCCTCATGGCTCCCCAAATTTGGTCATTCCACCATCACGGGTTTTTTGTTTAGATTTATTGGATGTTTACCCTGATTAGGCGAATTTCACTGAAAACGCCTGTAGTTTTAATTCCTCAATGGTTAATGCTAGAACGTTTTTGAAAAATGCAGAAAAGCACTTCAGAATCACAAGAGACACTGTGCTTCTGTCCTGGTTCAAGTATCTCAAAGCTGAATCACATAGGTAGCAAAAGAGTTTCAAACTCACAGAAAAGCGATTTAGGCAAATGGAAATAATTCCATGTTTCTTAGCTTGTGGGTACTAGGTTTCTTTGTGTATTTCAATGAAACTCAGACAAAATGATTCTCTCTTGTGTCCCCTCATGGCTCCCCAAATTTGGTCATCTCACCATCACAGGGTTTTTTGTTTAGAGCCTATTGGATATTTACCCTGATTAAGGCGAATTTCACTGAAAACGCCTGTAAGTTTAATTCCTCAATGGTTAATGCTAGAACTTTAAAAATGCATAAAAGCACTTCATATCACAAGAGCACACTGTGCTTCTGTCCTGGTTCAAGTATCTCAAAGCTGAATCACAAGGTAGCAAAAAGAGTTTCAAAACTCACAGAAAAGCGTTTTTAGCGAAACTGGAAATAATTCCATGTTTCTTAGCTTCTGGGTACTAGGTTTATTTGTGATATTTCAATGAAACTCTGAAAAATGATTCTCTCATGTGCCCCTCAAGACTCCCCCAAGTTTGGTCAAATCTCCATCAAGGGTGTTTCGTTTACAGTCTATTGGATGTTTACCCTGATTAGGCGAAAATGTTCACTGAAAAATGCCTGTGAGTTTTAATTCTTAAATGGTTTAATGCTAGAACTTTAAAAAATGCAGAACAACACTTTAGTTCACAAGAGCACACTGTGCTTCTGTCCTGGTTCAAGTATCTAAAAGCTGAATCACAAGGTAGCAAAGCTTTTTCAAACTCACAAAAAAGCGTTTTAGGCAACTGGAAATAATTCCATGTTTCTTAGCTTGTGTGTACTAGGTTTCTTTGTGTATTTCAATGAAACTCTGACAAAATGATTCTCTCTTGTGCCCCTCATGGCTCCCCCCAAATTGGTCAATCCACCATCACGGGTTAGGATTTGTTTAGAGCCTATTGGATGTTTGCCCTTGATTAGGCGAATTTCACTGAAAACGCCTGTAGTTTAATTCCTTCAATGGTTAATGCTAGAACTTTGAAAATGCAGAAAAAGAACTTCAGATTACAAGAGCACACTGTGCTTCTGTCCTGGTTCAAGTATCTCAAAGATGAATCACTAGGTAGGCAAAAGAGTTTCAAACTCTCAGAAAAGCGATTTAGCCAACTGGAAATAATTCCATGTTTCTTAGCTTACTGGGTACTAGGTTTCTTTGTGTATTTTCAATGAAACTCTGACAAAATGATTCTCTCTTGTGCCCCTCATGGCTCCCCAAATTTGGTCATCCCACCATCATGGGGTTTTTTGTTTAGAGTTATTGGATGTTTTACCCTGATTAGGTGAAATTCACTGAAAACGCCTGTTAGTTTAAATCCTCAATGGTTAATGCTAGAACTTTAAAAACGCAGAACAACACTTTAGATCACAAGAGCACACTGTGCTTCTATCCTGGTTTCAAGTATCTCAAAGATGAATCACTAGGTAGCAAAAGAGTTTCAAACTCACAGAAAAGCGTTTTAGGCAACTGGAAATAATCCCATGTTTCTTAGCTTATGTGGGTACTAGGTTTCTTTTGTGTATTTCAATGAAACTCTGACAAAATGATTCTCTCTTGGGCCCCTCATGCTCCCCCAATTGTGGTCATCCACCATCTCGGGTTTTTTTGTTTAGAGCCTATTGGATGTTTACCCTGATTAGGTGAAATTTTACTGAAAACGCCTGAAGTTTAATTCTTCAATGGTTAATGCTAGAACATTGAAAATGCAGGAAAAGCACTTCTATATCACAAGAGAACCACTGTGCTTCTGTCCTGGTTCAAGTATCTCAAAGCTGAATCACTAGGTAGCAAAAGAGTTCAAACTCACAGAAAAGCGTTTTAGCCAATGAAATAATTCCATGATTCTTAGCTTGTGGGTACTAGGTTTCTTTGTGTATTTTCAATGAAACTCTGACAAAATGATTCTCTCTTGTGCCCCTCATGGCTCCCCAAATTTGGGTCATCCGACTCACCATCACGGCCTTTTTTGTTTTAGAGGCCTATTGGATGTTTACCCTGATTAGGCGCTAATTTCACTGAAAATGCCTGTTAATTTAAATTCTTCAATGGTTAATGCTAGAACTTTGAAAACGCAGAAAAACACTTCAGATCACAAGAGCACACTGTGCTTCTGTCCTGGTTCAAGTATCTCAAAGATGAATCACTAGGTAGCAAAAAGAGTTTCAAAACTCACAGAAAAGCGTTTTTAGCCAACTGGAAATAATTCCATGTTTCTTAGCTTCTGGATACTAGGTTTCTTTGTGTATTTCAATGAAAAACTCTGACAAAATGATTCTCAGTCTTGTGCCCCTCATGGCTCCCCAAATTTGGTCATCCACACCATCAACGGGTTTTTTTGTTTACAGTTATTGGATGTTTACCCTGATTAGGCGGAAATTTCACTTGAAAACGCCCTGTAGTTTTAATTCCTCAATGGTTAAAGCTAGAACTTTGAAAAATGCATAAAAGCACTTCATATCACAAGAGACACACTGTGCTTATGTCCTGGTTCAAGTATCTCAAAGCTGAATCACTAGGTAGCAAAAGAGGTTTCAAACTCACAGAAAAGCGATTTTTAGCCAACTGGAAATAATTCCATGTTTCTTAGCTTGTGGGTACTAGGTTTCTTTGTGTATTTCAATGAAACTATCTCAAAATGTTCTGTCTTGTGCCCCTCATAGCTCCCCAAATTTGGTCATTCCCACCATCACGGGTTTTTGTTTAGAGCCTATTGGATGTTTTACCCTGCATTAGGTGAATTTCACTGAAAACGCCCTAGTAGTTTAATTCCTCAATGGTTAATTGCTACAATATTGAAAATGCAGAAAAGCACTTCAGATCACAAGAGCACCCACTGTGCTTCTATCCTGGTTCAAGTATCTCAAAGCTGAATCACTAGGTAGCAAAAGAGTTTCAAACTCACAGAAAAGCTATTTAGCCAACTGGAATAATTCCATGTTTCTTAGCTTGTGGGTACTAGGGTTCTTTGTGTATTTCAATGAAACTCTGACAAAATGATTCTCTCTTGTGCCCCTCATGGCTCACCAAATTTGGTCAATCCCCACCATCAACGCTTTTTTTTTGCGAGTTTTTTGTTTTAGAGCCTATTGGATTTTTAACCCTGAGTTAGGAGAATTTCACTGAAACGCCTGTAGTTTTAATTCCTCAATGGTTAAAGCTAGAACTTTGAAAATGCATAAAAAGCACTTAATATCACAAGAGCACACTGTGCTTCTGTCCTGGTTCAAGTATCTCAAAGATGAATCACTAGGTAGCAAAGGAGTTTCAAACTCCACAGAAAAGCGATTTAGCCAACTGGAAATAATTCCATGTTTCTTAGCTTCTGTGGTACTAAGGTTTCTTTGTGTATTTCAATGAACTCTGTGAAAAAATGATTCTCGTCTTGTGCCCCTCATGGCTCCCCAAATTGGTCATCTCCACCATCACGGCTTTCTTTTTTGTTTAGAGCCTATTGGATGATTTACCCTGATTAGGCGAATTTCACTGAAAACGCAACTGTTTAGTTTTAAATCCTCAATGGTTAATGCTAGAACTTTAAAAAACGCAGAACTAACACTTTAGATCACAAGAGCACACTGTGCTTCTATCCTGGTTCAAGTATCTCAAAGCTGAATCACTATGTAGCAAAAGAGTTTTCAAACTCACAGAAAAGCGTTTTTAGCCACTGGAAATAATTCCATTGTTTCTTAGCTTGAGGGTACTAGGTTTCTTTGTGTATTTCAATGAAACTCTGACAAAATGAATCTCTCTTGTGTCACCCTCATGGCTTCCCAAATGTTGGTCATCTCCACCATCACGGTTTTTTGTTTAGAGCCTATTGGAATGTTTACCCTGATTAGGCGAATTTCACTGAAAACTTGCCTGTAGTTTAAATCCTCAATGGTATAATGCTAGAACTTTGAAAATGGCATAAAAGCACTTCATAATCACAAGAGCACACTGTGCTTCCTGTCCAGGTTCAAGTATCTCAAAGCTGAATCACTAGGTAGCAAAAGAGTTTCAAACTCACAGAAAAGCGATAATTTAGAGCCAACTGGGAAATAATTCCATGTTTCTTAGCTTAGGGTACTAGGTTTCTTATGTGTATTTCAATGAAACTCCTGACAAAAATGATTCTCTCTTGTGCCCCTCATGGCTCCCCAAATTTGGTCATCCCACCATCACGGGTTTTTTGTTTAGAGCCCTATTGGATGTTTACCCTGATTAGGCGAATTTTCACTGAAAACCGCCTGTAGTTTAAAATTCCTCAATGGTTTAATGCTAGAACTTTGAAAATGCAGTAAAAGCACGTTCATAATCACAGAGAGACACACTGTGCTTCCTGTCCTGGTTCAAGTATCTCAAAGCAGAATCACTAGGTAGCAAAAGAGTTCAAACTCACAGAAAAGCGTTTTAGCCAACTGGAAATAATTCCACATGTTTCTTAGCTTGTGTGGTACTAGTTTCTTTGTGTATTTCAATGAAACTCTGACAAAATGATTCTCTCTCTTGTGCCCCTCAGGGCTCCCCCAAATGTGTCAATCCAGTAAACCATCACAGGTTTTTTGTTTAGAGCCTATTGGGGATGTTTACCCTGATTAGGCGAATTTCACTGAAAACGCCTGTAGTTTAATTCTTCAATGGTTAATGCTAGAACTTTTGAAAATGCAGAAAAAAGCACTTCAGATCACCAAGAGCACACTGTGCTTCTGTCCTGGTTCAAGTATCTCAAAAGCTGAATCCACTAGGTACAGAAAGAGTTTCAAACTCACAGAAAAGCGATTTTAGAGCCCAACTGGAAATAATTCCCATGTTTCTTAGCTTGTGGGTCACTTCGAGGTTTCTTTGTGTATTTCAATGAAACTCTGACAAAATGATTCTCTCTTGTGCCCCTCATGGCTCCCCAAATTGGTCATCCACCATCAAAGGGATTTTTTGTTTAGAGTTCTATTGGATGATTTACCCTGATTAGGCGAATTTTACTGAAAACGCCTGTAGTTTTAATTCTTCAAATGGTTAATGCTAGAACTTTGAAAATGCAGAAAAAGAACTTCAGAATCAAAGAGCACACTGTGCTTTCTGTCCTGGTTCAAGTACCCCTCAAAGATGAATCACTAGGTAGCTAAAGAGTTTCAAACTCAACAGAAAAGCATTTTAGCGGTAACTGGGAAATAATTCCATGTTTCTTAGCTTCTGGGCACTAGGTTTATTTGTGTATTTCAATGAAACTCTGAAAAAATGATTCTCCTCTTGTGCCCCTCAAGACTCTCGCAAGTTTGGTCATCCACCATCAAGGGTGTTTTGTTTACAGTCTATTGGATGTTTTACCCTGAAATAGCAGAAAATGCACTGAAAACGCCTGTGAGTTTTTTAATTCTTAAATAAATGGTTAATGCTAGAACTTTAAAAAACGCAAGAACAACACTTTAGTTTCACAAGAGCACACTGTGCTTCTGTCCTGGTTCAAGTATCTCAAAAGCTGAATCACTAGGTAGCAAAAGAGTTTCAAACTCACAGAAAAGCGTTTTAGCCAATACGGGGAAATAATTCATGTTTTCTTAGCTTGTGGGTACTAGGATTTCTTTGTGTTATTTCAATGAAACTCTGACAAAATGATGTCTCTCTTGGGCCCCTCATTGCCTCCCCAAATTTGGTCAATCCACCTATCACGGGTTTTTTTGTTTTAGAGCCTATTGGATTGTTTACCCTGAATTAGGTTGAATTTCACTGAAAACGCCTGTAGTTTAAATTCTTTCAATGGTTAATGCTAGAACATTGAAAAATGCAGAAAAGCACTTCAGATCACAAGAGCACACTGTGCTTCTGTCCTGGTTCAAGTATCTCAAAGCTGAATCACTAGGTAGCAAAAGAGGTTTCAAACTCACAGAAAGCGATTTTAGCCAACGGAAATAATTCCATGTTTCTTAGCTTGTGGGTACTATGTTTCTTTGTGTATTTCAATGAAACTCTGACAAAATGATTCTCTCTTGTGCCCCTCATGGCTCCCCAAATTTGGTCATCCCACATCACGGGTTTTTTTGTTTAGAGTTATTGGATTTTTACCCTGATTAGGTGAATTTTCACTGAAAACGCCTCCTGTAGTTTAATTCTCTCAATGGGTTAAAGCTAGAACATTGAAAATGCAGAAAAAGCACTTTCATATCACAAGAGACACCACTGTGGCTTCTGTCCTGGTTCAAGTATCGTCAAAGATGAATCACTAGGTAGCAAAAGAGTTCAAACTCACAGAAAAGCGATTTTAGCCGAACTGGAAATAATTCCATGATTCTTAGCTTGCTGGTAGGCCCTATGGTTTCTTTGTGAATTTCAATGAAACTCTGACAAAATGATTCTCTCTTGTGCCCCTCAAGGCTCCCCAAATTTTGGTCATCCCCCACCATCACGTGTTTTTTGTTTAGAGCCTATATGGATTTTTACCCTGATTAGGCGAATTTCACTGAAAACGGCCTGTAGTTTAATTCCTCAATGGTTAATTGCTAGAACTTTAAAAATGCAGTTAAAAGCACTTCAGAATCACAAGAGCACACTGTGCTTCTGTCCTTGGTTCAAGTTTTATCTCAAAGCTGAATCACTAGGTAGCAAAAGAGTTTCAAACTCAGAGAAAGCGTTTTTCGCCAACTGGAAATAATTCCATGTTTCTTAGCTTCTTGGGCACTAGGTTTCTTTGTGTTTTTCAATGAAACTCTGAACAAATGATTCTTCTCCTGTGCCCTCAGGCTCCCCCAAGTTTTGGTCGTTTTATTATCCACCAATCACGGGTGTTTTTTGTTTTACAGTCTATTGGATGTTTACCCTGATTATAGGCGAAAATGCACTGAAAAGGCGCCTGTGAGTTTAATTCTTACAATGGTTAATGCTAGAACTTTGGAAAATGCAGAAAAGCACTTCAGTATCACAAGAGCACACTGTGCTTCTGGTCTCTGGTTCAAGTATCTCAAAGATGAATCACAAGGTAAGTAGACAAAACATTTTCACAACTCACAGAAAAAGCGTTTTAGCAAACGGAAATAATTCCATGTTTTCTTAGCTTGTGGGGTACTAGGTTTCTTTGTTGTATTTCAATGACAACTCTGACAAAATGATTCTCTCTTGGGCCCCTCATGGCTGCCCCAAATGGTGGTCATTCCACCATCACGGGGGTTTTTTGTTTAGAGCCATATATGGATGTTTCCCCTGATTAGGCGAATTTCACTGAAAACGCCTGTTAGTTTAATTCTTCAATGTTAATGCTAGAACATTGAAAATGCAGAAAAGCACTTCAGATCACAAGAGCACACTGTGCTTCTGTCCTGGGTTCAAGTATCTCAAAGCTGAATCACTAGGAGTAGCAAAAGTATGTTTCAAACTCACCATGAAAAGCGATTTAGCCAACTGGAAATAATTCCATGTTTCTTAGCTTGTGGGTACTCAAAGGTTTCTTTGTGTATTTCAATGAAACTTCTGACAAAAATGTTTCTCTCCTGTGTCCCTCATGGCTTCCCCAAATTTGGTCATCTCACCATCACGGCTGTTTTTGTTTAGAGCCCTATTGGATGTTTACCCTGGAATTAGGCGAATTTCACATGAAAATGCCTGTTAGTTTAAATCCTCAATTGGTTAGATGCTAGAACTTTAAAAAAACGCAGAACAACACTTTAGATCACAAGAGAAACACTGTGCTTCTATTCCTGGTTCAAGTATCTCAAAGCTGAATCACTAAGGTAGCAAAAGAGTTTCAAAAACTCACAGAAAAGCGTTTTAGACAAACTGGAAATAATTCCATGTTTCTTAGCATTGTGGGTACTAGGTTTCTTTGTGTATTTCAATGAAACTCTGACAAAAAATGATTCTCTCTATTGTGCCCCTTCATGGGCCTCACCAAATTTGGTCATTCCCACCCATTCACGTGGTTTTATTGTTTATAGTTATATGATGGATGTTAACCATCCTGATTAATTGAATTTTCACTGAAAAACTGCCTGTAGGTTTAATTCCTCAATGGTATAAAGCCTTAGAACTTTTGAAAATGCATAAAAGCAATTCATGATCACAAGAGACCACTCTGCTTCTGTCCTGGATCAATGTATCTACAAAGGTTACTCACTAGGTAGCAAAAACCTGTTTTTCAAACTCACATAAATAGCTGATTTAGGCATATGGAATATAATTCCATTTTTCTTTTAGCTTGTTGGGGTACTATAGAGAGTATTACTTTGTGTATTTTCAAATGAAAACTCAGACAAAATGATTCTCTAACTCTTGATGCCCTCATGGCCTCCCCAAATATGCCCGTCATCCCAGCATCACAGGTTTATTTGTTCTTAGAGCGTTATTAGTGTTTTTTACCATGATTTAGGCGAATTTTTATCTCTGAAAACTGCCTGTAGTTTAAATTCGTTCAATGGATTAAATAATCTATAACTTTGAAAATAGCAGAAAAGCACCTTCAGATCAAAAGAGCACACTGGTGATTCTGTCCTGGTTCTAAGTATCTCAAAGCAGAATCTCTACGGTAGCAAAGGAGGTTTCAAAAGTGACAAAGAAAAGCGATTTAGAGAAACTGGAAATAATTCCATGTTTTCTTAAGCTTCTGGGCACTAGGTTTATTGTGGATATTTCAATGAAACTCCTGAAAAATGAATCCTCTCTTGTGCCCCTCAAGACCTCTCCCAATTTTTTTGGTCATCGAACCCTACCATCAAGGGTGATTTGTTTACAGTCTATTGTGATGGTTTTTTACCCCTGAAATAGGCGAAAATCCCTGAAACGCTGTGAGATTAAATCTTAAATGGTTAATGCTAGAACATTAAAACGCAGAAACAACGCTTTTAGTTCACCAAGAGCCACACTGTGCTTCTGTCCTGGATCAGTATCTAAAGCTGATCACTAGGTAGCTAAAGAGTGTTCAAACTCCACAGAAAGCGTTTTTGCCAACTGGAAATATTTCCATGTTCTTAGCTTGTGGGTATATGATTTCTTTTGTGTATTTCAATGAAACTCTGACAAAATGATTCTCTCTTGTGCCCCTCATGGCTCCCCAAATTTGGTCATGATCCCACCATCACTGGTTTTTTTGTTAGAGTCTATTGGATGTTTACCCTGATTAGGCGAATTTCCACTGAAAACGCCTGTAGTTTAATTCCTCAATGGTTAAAAGCTATAACTTTGAAAATGCATACCCTAAGCACTTCATATCACAAGAGCCCACTGTGCTTCTTGTCCTGGTTCAAGTATCTCAAAGCTGAATCACTAGGTAGCAAAAGAGTTTCAAACTCACAGAAAAGCTATTATTTAGGCAACTGGAAATAATTCCATGTTTCTTAGCTTCGTGGGTACTGAGGTTTCTTTGTGTATTTCAATGAAACTCTGACAAAATGATTCTCTCTTGGGCCCCTCATGGCTCCCCAAATTTGGTCAATCCACCATCACGGGTTTTTTGTTTAGAGCCTATTGGATGTTTACCCTGATTAGGCGAATTTCACTGAAAAACGCCTGTAGATTAATTCCTCAATGGTTAATGGCTAGAACTTGAAAATGCAGAAAAAAACTTCAGATCACAAGACACACTGTGCTTCTGTCCTGTTTCAAGTATCTCAAAGATGGATCACTAGGTAGCAAAAGAGTTTCAAACTCACAGAAAAGCATTTAGCCAAACTGGAAATAATTCCATGTTTCTTAGCTTCTGGGTACTAGGTTTCTTTGTGTATTTCAATGAAACTCTGACAAAATGATTCTACTCTTGTGCCCCTCAATGGCTCCCCAAATTTTGGTCATCCCACCATCAGGGTTTTTGTTTTAGAGTGTATTGGATGTTTACCCTGATTAGGCGAATAAAAAAAAAATTCACTGAAAAACGCCTGTGAGTTTAATTCCTCAATGGTTAATGCTAGAACTTTAAAAAACGCAGAACAACACTTTAGATCACAAGAGCACACTGTGCTTACTGCTTCCTGGTTTCAAGTATCTCAAAGCTGAATCACTAGGTAGCAAAAGAGTTTCAAACTCACACAAAAAAGCGTATTTAGCCAAACGGGAAATAATTCCATGTTTCTTAGCTTGTGGGTACTAGGTTTTCTTTGTGTATTTCAAATGAAACTCTGACAAAATGATTCTCTCTTGGGCCCCTCATTGCTCCCACAAATTGGTCAATCTCACCATCACGGGTTTTTTTGTTTAGAGCCTTATTGGATGTTTACTCCCTGATTAGGCGAATTTCACTGAAAACGCCTGTAGTTTAATTCCTCAATGGTTAATGCTAGAACTTTGAAAAATGCAGAAAAGCACTTCAGATCACAAGAGCACACTGTGCTTCTATCCTGGTTCAAGTATCTCAAAGCTGAATCACTAGGTAGCAAAAGAGTTTCAAACTTCACAGAAAAGCGATTTAGCCAACTTGGAAATAATTTCCATGTTTTCTTAGCTTGTGGGTAACTAGGGTTCTGTGTGTATTTCAATGAAAAACTCTGACAAAATGATCTCTCTTGTGCCCCTCATGCTCCCCAAATTTGGTCATGTCCCACCATCACGGGTTTCTTGTTTTAGAGCCTATATGTGGATGTTATACCCTGATTAGGCGAATTTCACCTGAAAAACGCCTGTAGTATTGAAATCATCAATGGTTAATGCTAGAACTTTGAAAATGCAGAAAAGCACTTCAGTTCACAAGAGTCACACTTGTGCTTCTGTCCTGGTTCACCTGTATCTCAAAGCTGAATCACTAGGTAGACAGAGAAGAGTTTCAAAACTCACAGAAAAGCGTTTTTTTGGCCAACTGGTACATAATCTATTCCATGTTTCTTAGCTTCTGTTTGGTCCTTAGGTTTCTTTGTGGTTATTTCAATGAAACTCTGACAAGAATGATTCTCTCTTTTTGGGCCCCCTCATGGCTCCCCAAATTTGGTGTCAATCCCACCAATTCACGCATTATTTGTTTTAGTGCCTATTGGATGTTTAACCCTGATTATGGTGAATTTTCACCTGAAATCGCCGGTAGTTTAATTATCTCAATGGTTTAATGCTAGAACATTGAAAAATGCAGAAAAAGCACTTCCATATCACAGAGCT
>JAKELJ010000611.1:0-20490 GCA_025594165.1 Tamias sibiricus
GAGCACACTGTGCTTCTGTCCTGGTTCAAGTATGTGAAAGCTGAATCACTAGGTAGCAAAAGAGTTTCAAACTCACAGAAAAGCGTTTTAGCCAACTGGATATACTTCCATGTTTCTTAGCTTGTGGGTCCTAGGTTTCTTTGTGTATTTCAATGAAACTCTGACAAAATGATTCTCTCTTGTGCCCCTCATGGCTCCCCAAATTTGGTCATCCCACCATCACGGGTTTTTTGTTTAGAGCCTATTGGATGTTTACCCTGATTAGGCGAATTTCACTGAAAACGCCTGTTAGTTTAATTCCTCAATGGTTAAAGCTAGAACTTTGAAAATGCAGAAAACCACTTCAGATCAAAAGAGCACACTGTGCTCCTGTCCTGGTTCAAGTATCTCAAAGCTGAATCACTAGGTAACAAAAGAGTTTCAAACTCACAGAAAAGCGTTTTAGCCAACTAGAAATAATTCCATGTTTCTTAGCTTGTGGGTACTATGTTTCTTTGTGTATTTCAATGGAACTCTGAAAAAATGATTCTCTCATGTGCCCCTCATGGCTCCCCAAATTTGGTCATCCCACCATCACGGGTTTTTTGTTTAGAGCCTATTGGATGTTTACCCTGATAGGGCGAATTTCACTGAAAACGCCTGTAGTTTAATTCCTCAATGATTAATGCTAGAACTTTGATAATGCAGAAAACCACTTCAGATCAAAAGAGCACACTGTGCTCCTGTCCTGGTTCAAGTATCTCAACGCTGAATCACTAGGTAACAAAAGAGTTTCAAACTCACAGAAAAGCGTTTTAGCCAACTGGAAATAATTCCATGTTTCTTAGCTTGTGGGTACTATGTTTCTTTGTGTATTTCAATGGAACTCTGAAAAAATGATTCTCTCATGTGCCCCTCAAGTCTCCCCAAGTTTGGTCATCCCACCATCACGTGTTTTTTGTTTAGAGCCTATTGGATGTTTACCCTGATTAGGGAAAATGCCTGAAAACGCCTGTGAGATTAATTCTTAAATGGTTAATGCTAGAACTTTAAAAATGCAGAACAACACTTTAGTTCACAAGAGCACACTGTGCTTATGTCCTGGTTCAAGTATCTGAAAGCTGAATCTCTAGGTAGCAAAAGAGTTTCAAACTCACAGAAAAGCGTTTTAGCCAACTGGAAATCATTCCATGTTTCTTAGCTTCTGGGAATTAGGTTTCTTTGTGTATTTCAATGAAACTCTGAAAAAATGATTCTCTCATGTGCCTTTCATGGCTCCCCAAGTTTTGTCATCCCACCATCAAGGGTTTTTTGTTCACAGTCTCTTGGATGTTTACCCTGATTAGGCGAAATGCCTGAAAACGCCTGTGAGTTTAATTCTTAAATGGTTAATGCTAGAACTTTAAAAATGCAGAACAACACTTTAGTTCCCATGAGCACACTGTGCTCCTGTCCTGGTTCAAGTATCTCAAATCTGAATCACTATGTAGCAAAAGAGTTTCAAAATCACAGAAAAGCGTTTTAGCCAACTGGAAATAATTCCATGTTTCTTAGCTTCTGTGTACTAGATTTCTTTGTGTATATCAATGAAACTCTGACAAAATGATTCTCTCTTGTGCCCCTCATCTCTCCCCCAATTTGGTCATCCCACCATCATGGGTTTTTTGTTTAGAGCCTATTGGATATTTCCCCTGATTAGGCGAAAATGCCTGAAAACGCTTGTGAGTTTAATTTTTAAATGGTTAATGCTAGAACTTTAAAAATGCAGAACAACACTTTAGTTCACAAGAGCACACTGTGCTTCTGTCCTGGTTCAAGTATGTGAAAGCTGAATCACTAGGTAGCAAAAGAGTTTCAAACTCACAGAAAAGTGTTTTAGCCAACTGGATATACTTCCATGTTTCTTAGCTTGTGGTCCTAGGTTTCTTTGTGTATTTCAATGAAACTCTGACAAAATGATTCTCTCTTGTGCCCCTCATGGCTCCCCAAATTTGGTCATCCCACCATCACGGGTTTTTTGTTTAGAGCCTATTGGATGTTTACCCTGATTAGGCGAATTTCACTGAAAACGCCTGTTAGATTAATTCCTCAATGGTTAAAGCTAGAACTTTGAAAATGCAGAAAAGAACTTCATATCACAAGAGTACACTGTGCTTCTGTCCTGGTTCAAGTATCTCAAAGCTGAATCACTAGGTAGCAAAAGAGTTTCAAACTCACAGAAAAGCGTTTTAGCCAACTGGAAATAATTCCATGTTTCTTAGCTTCTGGGCACTAGGTTTCTTTGTGTATTTCAATGAAACTCTGAAAAAATCATTCTCTCATATGCCCCTCCAGGCTCCCCAAGTTTGGTCATCCCACCATCAAGGGTGTTTTGTTTACAGTCTATTGGATGTTTACCCTGATTCGGCGAAAATGCCTGAAAACGCCTGTGAGATTAATTCTTAAATGGTTAATGCTAGAACTTTAAAAATGCAGAACAACACTTTAGTTCACAAGAGCACACTATGCTTCTGTCCTGGTTCAAGTATCTCAAAGCTGAATCTCTAGGTAGCAAAAGAGTTTCAAACTCACAGAAAAGTGTTTTAGCCAACTGGAAATAATTCCATGTTTCTTAGCTTGTGGGTACTAGATTTCTAAGTGTATTTCAATGAAACTCTGACAAAATGATTCTCTCATGTGCCCCTCAAGGCTGCCCAAGTTTGGTCATCCCACCGTCACGTGTTTTTTGTTTAGGGCCTATTGGATGTTTACCCTGATTAGGCGAAAATGCCTGAAAACGCCTGTGAGATTAATTCTTAAATGGTTAATGCTAGAACTTTAAAAACGCAAAACAACACTTTAGTTCAAAAGAGCACACTGTGCTTCTTTCCTGGTTCAAGTATCTCAAAGCTGAATCTCTAGGTAGCAAAAGAGTTTCAAACTCACAGAAAAGCGTTTTAGAGAACTGGAAATAATTCCACGTTTCTTAGCTTCTGGGCACTAGGTTTCTTTGTGTATTTCAATGAAACTCTGACAAAATGATTCTCTCATGTGCCCCTCAGGCTCCCCAAGTTTGGTCATCCCAACATCAAGGGTGTTTTGTTTACAGTCTATTGGATGTTTACCCTGATTAGGCGAAATTGCCTGAAAACACCTGTGAGTTTAATTCTTAAATGGTTAATGCTAGAACTTTAAAAACGCAGAACAGCACTTTAGTTCACAAGAGCACACTGTGCTTCTCTCCTGGTTCAAGTATCTCAAAGCTGAATCACTAGGTAGCAAAAGAGTTTCAAACTCACAGAAAAGCGTTTTAGCCAACTGGAAATAATTCCATGTTTCTTAGCTTGTGGGTACTAGGTTTCTATGTGTATTTCAATGAAACTCTGACAAAATGATTCTCTCTTGTGCCCCTCATGGCTCCCCAATTTGGTCAATCCCACCATCACGGTTTTTTTGTTTAGAGGCTATTGGATGTTTACCCTGATTAGGCGAATTTCACTGAAAACGCCTGTAGTTTAATTCCTCAATGGTTAATGCTAGAACTTTGAAAATGCAGAAAAGCACTTCAGATCACAAGAGCACACTGTGCTTCCTGTCCTGGTTCAAGTATCTCAAAGCTGAATCACTAGGTAGCAAAAGAGTTTCATACTCACAGAAAAGCGTTTTAGAGAACTGGAAATCATTCCATGTTTCTTAGCTTCTGGGCACTAGGTTTCTTTGTGTATTTCAATGAAACTCTGAAAAAATCATTCTCTCATATGCCCCTCCAGGCTCCCCAAGTTTGGTCATCCCACCATCAAGGGTGTTTTGTTTACAGTCTATTGGATGTTTACCCTGATTAGGCGAAAATGCCTGAAAACGCCTGTGAGATTAATTCTTAAATGGTTAATGCTAGAACTTTAAAAATGCAGAACAACACTTTAGTTCACAAGAGCACACTGTGCTTCTGTCCTGGTTCAAGTATCTCAAAGCTGAATCTCTAGGTAGCAAAAGAGTTTCAAACTCACAGAAAAGTGTTTTAGCCAACTGGAAATAATTCCATGTTTCTTAGCTTCTGGGAACTAGGTTTCTTTGTGTATTTCAATGAAACTCTGAAAAAATGATTCTCTCATGTGCCCCTCAAGGCTTCCCCAATTTGGTCATCCCACCATCACATGTTTTTTGTTTAGAGCCTATTGGATGTTTACCCTGATTAGGCGAAAATGCCTGAAAACGCCTGTGAGATTAATTCTTAAATGGTTAATGCTAGAACTTTAAAAACGCAGAACAACACTTTAGTTCACAAGAGCACACTGTGCTTCTGTCCTGGTTCAAGTATCTCAAAGCTGAATCTCTAGGTAGCAAAAGAGTTTCAAACTCACAGAAAAGCGTTTTAGCCAACTGGAAATCATTCCATGTTTCTTAGCTTCTGGGCACTAGGTTTCTTTGTGTATTTCAATGAAACTCTGAAAAAATGATTCTCTCATGTGCCCCTCCAGGCTCCCCAAGTTTGGTCATCCCACCATCAAGGGTTTTTTGTTTACAGTCTATTGGATGTTTACCCTGATTAGGCGAAAATGCCTGAAAACGCCTGTGATTTTAATTCTTAAATGGTTAATGCTAGAACTTTAAAAACGCAGAGCAACACTTTAGTTCACAAGAGCACACTGTACTTCTCTCCTGGTTCAAGTATCTCAAAGCTGAATCCCTAGGTACAAAAGAGAATTTCAAACTCACAGAAAAGCGTTTTAGCCAACTGGAAAATAATTCCATGTTTCTTAGCTTCTGGGCACTAGGTTTCTTTGTGTATTTCAATGAAACTCTGACAAAATGATTCTCTCTTGTGCCCCTCATGGCTCCCCAAATTTGGTCATCCCACCATCACGGGTTTTTTGTTTAGAGCCTATTGGATGTTTACCCTGATTAGGGCGAATTTCACTGAAAACGCCTGTAGTTTAATTCCTCAATGATTAATGCTAGAACTTTGATAATGCAGAAAACCACTTCAGTTCAAAAGAGCACACTGTGCTCCTGTCCTGGTTCAAGTATCTCAAAGCTGAATCACTAGGTAACAAAAGAGTTTCAAACTCACAGAAAAGCGTTTTAGCCAACTAGAAATAATTCCATGTTTCTTAGCTTGTGGGTACTATGTTTCTTTGTGTATTTCAATGAAACTCTGAATAAATGATTCTCTCATGTGCCCCTCAAGCTCCCCAAGTTTGGTCATCCCACCATCACGTGTTTTTTGTTTAGAGCCTATTGGATGTTTACCCTGATTAGGGGAAAATGCCTGAAAACGCCTGTGAGATTAATTCTTAAATGGTTAATACTAGAACTTTAAAAATGCAGAACAGCACTTTAGTTCACAAGAGCACACTGTGCTTCTCTCCTGGTTCAAGTATCTCAAAGCTGAATCACTAGGTAGCAAAAGAGTTTCAAACTCACAGAAAAGCGTTTTAGCCAACTGGAAATAATTCCATGTTTCTTAGCTTGTGGGTACTAGGTTTCTTTGTGTATTTCAATGAAACTCTGACAAAATGATTCTCTCTTGTGCCCCTCATGGCTCCCCAAATTTGGTCAATCCACCATCACGGTTTTTTTGTTTAGAGGCTATTGGATGTTTACCCTGATTAGGCGAAAATGCCTGAAAACGCCTGTGAGATTAATTCTTAAATGGTTAATGCTAGAACTTTAAAAAATGCAGAACAACACTTTAGTTCACAAGAGCACACTGTGCTTCTATGTCCTGGTTCAAGTATCTCAAAGCTGAATCTCTAGGTAGCAAAAGAGTTTCAAACTCACAGAAAAGCGTTTTAGCCAACTGGAAATCATTCCATGTTTCTTAGCTTCTGGGAATTAGGTTTCTTTGTGTATTTCAATGAAACTCTGAAAAAATGATTCTCTCATGTGCCTTTCATGGCTCCCCAAGTTTTGTCATCCCACCATCAAGGGTGTTTTGTTCACAGTCTCTTGGATGTTTACCCTGATTAGGCGAAAATGCCTGAAAACGCCTGTGAGTTTAATTCTTAAATGGTTAATGCTAGAACTTTAAAAATGCAGAACAACACTTTAGTTCCATGAGCACACTGTGCTCCTGTCCTGGTTCAAGTATCTCAAATCTGAATCACTATGTAGCAAAAGAGTTTCAAAATCACAGAAAAGCGTTTTAGCCAACTGGAAATAATTCCATGTTTCTTAGCTTCTGTGTACTAGATTTCTTTGTGTATATCAATGAAACTCTGACAAAATGATTCTCTCTTGTGCCCCTCATCTCTCCCCCAATTTGGTCATCCCACCATCATGGGTTTTTTGTTTAGAGCCTATTGGATGTTTACCCTGATTAGGCGAATTTCACTGAAAACGCCTGTTAGATTAATTCCTCAAAGGTTAATGCTAGAACTTTGAAAATGCAGAAAAGCACTTCAGTTCACAAGAGCACACTGTGCTTCTTTCCTGGTTCAAGTATCTCAAAGCTGAATCACTAGGTAGCAAAAGAGTTTCAAAATCACAGAAAAGCGTTTTAGCCAACTGGAAATACTTCCATGTTTCTTAGCTTCTGGGTACTAGGTTTCTTTGTGTATTTCAATGAAATTCTGACAAAATGATTCTCTCTTGTGCCCCTCATGGCTCCCCAAATTTGGTCATCCACCATCACGGGTTTTTCGTTTAGAGCCTATTGGATGTTTACCCTGATTAGGCGAAATTTCACTGAAAACGCCTGTGAGTTTAATTCCTCAATGGTTAATGCTAGAACTTTGAAAATGCAGAAAACACTTTAGATCACAAGAGCACACTGTGCTTCTTTCCTGGTTCAAGTATCTCAAAGCTGAATCACTAGGTAGCAAAAGAGTTTCAAACTCACAGAAAAGCGTTTTAGCCAACTGGAAATAATTCCATGTTTCTTAGCTTCTGGGTACTAGGTTTCTTTGTGTATTTCAATGAAACTCTGAAAAAATGATTCTCTCTTGTGCCCCTCATGGCTCCCCAAATTTGGTCATCCCACCATCAGGGTTTTTTGTTTAGAGCCTATTGGATGTTTACCCTGATTAGGCGAAAATGCCTGAAAACGCCTGTGAGATTAATTCTTAAATGGTTAATGCTAGAACTTTGAAAATGCAGAAAAACACTTTAGTTCACAAGAGCACACTGTGCTTCTGTCCTGGTTCAAGTATCTCAAAGCTGAATCACTAGGTAGCAAAAGAGTTTCAAACTCACAGAAAAAGCGTTTTAGCCAACTGGAAATAATTCCATGTTTCTTAGCTTCTGGGAACTAGGTTTCTTTGTGTATTTCAATGAAACTCTGAAAAAATGATTCTCTCATGTGCCCCTCCAGGCTCCCCAAGTTTGGTCATCCCACCATCAAGGGTGTTTTGTTTAGAGCCTATTGGATGTTTACCCTGATTAGGCGAAAATGCCTGAAAACGCCTGTGAGATTAATTCTTAAATGGTTAATGCTAGAACTTTAAAAACGCAGAACAACACTTTAGTTCACAAGAGCACACTGTGCTTCTGTCCTGGTTCAAGTATCTCAAAGCTGAATCTCTAGGTAGCAAAAGAGTTTCAAACTCACAGAAAAGCGTTTTAGCCAACTGGAAATAATTCCATGTTTCTTAGCTTCTGGGCACTAGGTTTCTTTGTGTATTTCAATGAAACTCTGAAAAAATGATTCTCTCATGTGCCCCTCCAGGCTCCCCAAGTTTGGTCATCCCACCATCAAGGGTGTTTTTGTTTACAGTCTATTGGATGTTTACCCTGATTAGGCGAAAATGCCTGAAAACGCCTGTGATTTTAATTCTTAAATGTTAATGCTAGAACTTTAAAAACGCAGAACAACACTTTAGTTCACAAGAGCACACTGTGCTTCTCTCCTGGTTCAAGTATCTCAAAGCTGAATCACTAGGTAGCAAAAGAATTTCAAACTCACAGAAAAGCGTTTTAGCCAACTGGAAAATAATTCCATGTTTCTTAGCTTGTGGGCACTAGGTTTCTTTGTGTATTTCAATGAAACTCTGACAAAATGATTCTCTCTTGTGCCCCTCATGGCTCCCCAAATTTGGTCAATCCACCATCAGGGGTTTTTTGTTTAGAGCCTATTGGATGTTTACCCTGATTAGGCGAATTTCACTGAAAACGCCTGTGATTTTAATTCCTCAATGGTTAATGCTAGAACTTTGAAAATGCAGAAAAGCACTTTATCACAAGAGCACACTGTGCTTCTTCCTGGTTCAAGTATCTCAAAGCTGAATCACTAGGTAGCAAAAGAGTTTCAAACTCACAGAAAAGCGTTTTAGCCAACTGGAAATAATTCCATGTTTCTTAGCTTCTGGGCACTAGGTTTCTTTGTGTATTTCAATGAAACTCTGAAAAAATGATTCTCTCATGTGCCCCTCATGGCTCCCCAAGTTTGGTCATCCCACCATCAAGGGTTTTTGTTTACAGTCTATTGGATGTTTACCCTGATTAGGCGAAAATGCCTGAAAACGCCTGTGAGTTTAATTCTTAAATGGTTAATGCTAGAACTTTAAAAATGCAGAACAACACTTTAGTTCACAAGAGCACACTGTGCTTCTGTCCTGGTTCAAGTATCTCAAAGCTGAATCACTAGGTAGCAAAAGAGTTTCAAACTCACAGAAAAGCGTTTTAGCCAACTGGAAATAATTCCATGTTTCTTAGCTTCTGGTACTAGGTTTCTTTGTGTATTTCAATGAAACTCTGACAAAATGATTCTCTCTTGTGCCCCTCCAGGCTCTCCCCAATTTGGTCATCCCACCATCATGGGTTTTTGTTTAGAGCCTATTGGATGTTTACCCTGATTAGGCGAAATCACTGAAAACGCCTGTTAGATTAATTCTTAAATGGTTAATGCTAGAACTTTGAAAATGCAGAAAAGCACTTTAGATCACAAGAGCACACTGTGCTTCTGTCCTGGTTCAAGTATCTCAAAGCTGAATCACTAGGTAGCAAAAGAGTTTCAAACTCACAGAAAAGCGTTTTAGCCAACTGGAAATAATTCCATGTTTCTTAGCTTCTGGGTACTAGGTTTCTTTGTGTATTTCAATGAAACTCTGACAAAATGATTCTCTCTTGTGCCCCTCATGGCTCCCCAAATTTGGTCATCCCACCATCACGGGTTTTTGTTTAGAGCCTATTGGATGTTTACCCTGATTAGGCGAAAATTCACTGAAAACGCCTGTGAGTTTAATTCTTAAATGGTTAATGCTAGAACTTAAAAAATGCAGAAAACACTTTAGATCACAAGAGCACACTGTGCTTCTTCCTGGTTCAAGTATCTCAAAGCTGAATCACTAGGTAGCAAAAGAGTTTCAAACTCACAGAAAAGCGTTTTAGCCAACTGGAAATAATTCCATGTTTCTTAGCTTCTGGGTACTAGGTTTCTTTGTGTATTCAATGAAACTCTGAAAAAATGATTCTCTCATGTGCCCCTCAGGCTCCCCAAATTTGGTCATCCACCATCAGGGGTTTTTTGTTTAGAGCCTATTGGATGTTTACCCTGATTAGGCGAAAATGCCTGAAAACGCCTGTGAGTTTTTTTTAATTTTTAAATGGTTAATGCTAGAACTTTAAAAACGCAGAACAACACTTTAGTTCACAAGAGCACACTGTGCTTCTGTCCTGGTTCAAGTATCTGAAAGCTGAATCACTAGGTAGCAAAAGAGTTTCAAACTCACAGAAAAGCGTTTTAGCCAACTGGAAATAATTCCATGTTTCTTAGCTTGTGGGTTACTAGGTTTCTTTGTGTATTTCAATGAAACTCTGACAAAATGATTCTCTCTTGTGCCCCTCATGGCTCCCCAAATTTGGTCATCCCACCATCAGGGTTTTTTGTTTAGAGCCTATTGGATGTTTACCCTGATTAGGCGAAATTTCACTGAAAACGCCTGTTAGATTAATTCCTCAATGGTTAAAGCTAGAACTTTGAAAATGCAGAAAAGACACTTCAGTATCACAAGAGCACACTGTGCTTCTGTCCTGGTTCAAGTATCTCAAAGCTGAATCACTAGGTAGCAAAAGAGTTTTCAAACTCACAGAAAAGCGTTTTAGCCAACTGGAAATAATTCCATGTTTCTTAGCTTCTGGGCACTAGGTTTCTTTGTGTATTTCAATGAAACTCTGAAAAAATGATTCTCTCATGTGCCCCTCAGGCTCCCCAAGTTTGGTCATCCCACCATCAAGGGTGTTTTTGTTTACAGTCTATTGGATGTTTACCCTGATTAGGCGAAAATGCCTGAAAACGCCTGTGAGATTAATTCTTAAATGGTTAATGCTAGAACTTTAAAAATGCAGAACAACACTTTAGTTCACAAGAGCACACTGTGCTTCTGTCCTGGTTCAAGTATCTCAAAGCTGAATCTCTAGGTAGCAAAAGAGTTTCAAACTCACAGAAAAGCGTTTTAGCCAACTGGAAATAATTCCATGTTTCTTAGCTTGTGGGTACTAGGTTTCTAAGTGTATTTCAATGAAACTCTGACAAAATGATTCTCTCATGTGCCCCTCAAGGCTCCCCAAGTTTGGTCATCCCACCATCACGTGTTTTTTGTTTAGGGCCTATTGGATGTTTACCCTGATTAGGCGAAAATGCCTGAAAACGCCTGTGAGATTAATTCTTAAATGGTTAATGCTAGAACTTTAAAAACGCAAAACAACACTTTAGTTCACAAGAGCACACTGTGCTTCTTTCCTGGTTCAAGTATCTCAAAGCTGAATCTCTAGGTAGCAAAAGAGTTTCAAACTCACAGAAAAGCGTTTTAGAGAACTGGAAATAATTCCACGTTTCTTAGCTTCTGGGTACTAGGTTTCTTTGTGTATTTCAATGAAACTCTGAAAAAATGATTCTCTCTCATGTGCCCCTCAGGCTCCCCAATTTGGTCATCCCACCATCAAGGGTTTTTGTTTACAGTCTATTGGATGTTTACCCAGATTAGGCGAAAATGCCTGAAAACGCCTGTGAGTTTAATTCTTAAATGGTTAGTGCTAGAACTTTAAAAAACGCAGAACAACACTTTAGTTCACAAGAGCACACAGTGCTTCTCTCCTTGTTCAAGTATCTCAAAGCTGAATCACTAGGTAGCAAAAGAGTTTCAAACTCACAGAAAAGCGTTTTAGTCAACTGGAAATACTTCCATGTTTCTTAGCTTGTGGGTACTAGGTTTCTTTGTGTACTTCAATGAAACTCTGACAAAATGATTCTCTCTTGTGCCCCTCATGGCTCCCCAATCTTGGTCAATCCACCATCACGGGTTTTTTGTTTAGAGCCTATTGAATGTTTACCCTGATTAGGCGAATTTCACTGAAAACGCCTGCATTTAATTCTCAATGTTTAAAGCTAGAACTTTGAAAATGCAGAAAAGTATCACAAGAGC
This sequence comes from Tamias sibiricus, assembly GCA_025594165.1. NCBI lineage: Eukaryota > Metazoa > Chordata > Mammalia > Rodentia > Sciuridae > Tamias > Tamias sibiricus. The sequence goes on from JAKELJ010000611.1 coordinate 11,319, forward strand.
ACACTGTGCTTCTTTCCTGGTTTCAAGTATCTCAAAGCTGAATCACTAGGTAGCAAAAGAGTTTCAAACTCACAGAAAAGCGTTTTAGCCAACTGGAAATAATTCCATGTTTCTTAGCTTCTGGGAATTAGGTTTCTTTGTGTATTTCAATGAAACTCTGAAAAAATGATTCTCTCATGTGCCTTTCATGGCTCCCCAAGTTTTGTCATCCCACCATCAAGGGTGTTTTGTTCACAGTCTCTTGGATGTTTACCCTGATTAGGCGAAAATGCCTGAAAACGCCTGTGAGTTTTAATTCTTAAATGGTTAATGCTAGAACTTTAAAAATGCAGAACAACACTTAGTTCCCATGAGCACACTGTGCTCCTGTCCTGGTTCAAGTATCTCAAAGCTGAATCACTATGTAGCAAAAGAGTTTCAAAATCACAGAAAAGCGTTTTAGCCAACTGGAAATAATTCCATGTTTCTTAGCTTCTGTGTACTAGATTTCTTTGTGTATATCAATGAAACTCTGACAAAATGATTCTCTCTTGTGCCCCTCATCTCTCCCCCAATTTGGTCATCCCACCATCATGGGTTTTTTGTTTAGAGCCTATTGGATGTTTACCCTGATTAGGCGAATTTCACTGAAAACGCCTGTTAGATTAATTCCTCAAAGGTTAATGCTAGAACTTTGAAAATGCAGAAAAGCACTTCAGTTCACAAGAGCACACTGTGCTTCTTTCCTGGTTCAAGTATCTCAAAGCTGAATCACTAGGTAGCAAAAGAGTTTCAAAATCACAGAAAAGCGTTTTAGCCAACTGGAAATACTTCCATATTTCTTAGCTTCTGGGTACTAGGTTTCTTTGTGTATTTCAATGAAATTCTGACAAAATGATTCTCTCTTGTGCCCCTCATGGCTCCCCAAATTTGGTCATTCCACCAACACGGGTTTTTCGTTTAGAGCCTATTGGATGTTTACCCTGATTAGGCGAATTTCACTGAAAACGCCTGTTAGTTTAATTCCTCAATGGTTAATGCTAGAACTTTGAAAATGCAGAAAAGCACTTTAGATCACAAGAGCACACTGTGCTTCTTTCCTGGTTCAAGTATCTCAAAGCTGAATCACTAGGTAGCAAAAGAGTTTCAAACTCACAGAAAAGCGATTTAGCGAACTGGAAATAATTCCATGTTTCTTAGCTTCTGGGTACTAGGTTTCTTTGTGTATTTCCATGAATCTCTGACAAAATGATTCTCTCCTGTGCCCCTCATGGCTCCCCAAATTTGGTCAATCCACCATCAGGGGTTTTTGGTTTAGAGCCTATTGGATATTTCCCCTGATTAGGCGAAAATGCCTGAAAACGCTTGTGAGTTTAATTTTTAAATGGTTAATGCTAGAACTTTAAAAACGCAGAACAACACTTTAGTTCACAAGAGCACACTGTGCTTCTGTCCTGGTTCAAGTATGTGAAAGCTGAATCACTAGGTAGCAAAAGAGTTTCAAACTCACAGAAAAGCGTTTTAGCCAACTGGATATACTTCCATGTTTCTTAGCTTGTGGGTCCTAGGTTTCTTTGTGTATTTCAATGAAACTCTGACAAAATGATTCTCTCTTGTGCCCCTCATGGCTCCCCAAATTTGGTCATCCCACCATCACGGGTTTTTTGTTTAGAGCCTATTGGATGTTTACCCTGATTAGGCGAATTTCACTGAAAACGCCTGTTAGATTAATTCCTCAATGGTTAAAGCTAGAACTTTGAAAATGCAGAAAAGAACTTCATATCACAAGAGTACACTGTGCTTCTGTCCTGGTTCAAGTATCTCAAAGCTGAATCACTAGGTAGCAAAAGAGTTTCAAACTCACAGAAAAGCGTTTTAGCCAACTGGAAATAATTCCATGTTTCTTAGCTTCTGGGCACTAGGTTTCTTTGTGTATTTCAATGAAACTCTGAAAAAATCATTCTCTCATATGCCCCTCCAGGCTCCCCAAGTTTGGTCATCCCACCATCAAGGGTGTTTTGTTTACAGTCTATTGGATGTTTACCCTGATTAGGCGAAAATGCCTGAAAACGCCTGTGAGATTAATTCTTAAATGGTTAATGCTAGAACTTTAAAAATGCAGAACAACACTTTAGTTCACACAAGAGCACACTATGCTTCTGTCCTGGTTCAAGTATCTCAAAGCTGAATCTCTAGGTAGCAAAAGAGTTTCAAACTCACAGAAAAGTGTTTTAGCCAACTGGAAATAATTCCATGTTTCTTAGCTTGTGGGTACTAGATTTCTAAGTGTATTTCAATGAAACTCTGACAAAATGATTCTCTCATGTGCCCCTCAAGGCTGCCCAAGTTTGGTCATCCCACCGTCACGTGTTTTTTGTTTAGGGCCTATTGGATGTTTACCCTGATTAGGCGAAAATGCCTGAAAACGCCTGTGAGATTAATTCTTAAATGGTTAATGCTAGAACTTTAAAAACGCAAAACAACACTTTAGTTCAAAAGAGCACACTGTGCTTCTTTCCTGGTTCAAGTATCTCAAAGCTGAATCTCTAGGTAGCAAAAGAGTTTCAAACTCACAGAAAAGCGTTTTAGAGAACTGGAAATAATTCCACGTTTCTTAGCTTCTGGGCACTAGCTTTTCTTTGTGTATTTCAATGAAACTCTGAAAAAATGATTCTCTCATGTGCCCCTCCAGGCTCCCCAAGTTTGGTCATCCCACCATCAAGGGTGTTTTGTTTACAGTCTATTGGATGTTTACCCAGATTAGGCGAAAATGCCTGAAAACGCCTGTGAGTTTAATTCTTAAATGGTTAGTGCTAGAACTTTAAAAACGCAGAACAACACTTTAGTTCACAAGAGCACACAGTGCTTCTCTCCTTGTTCAAGTATCTCAAAGCTGAATCACTAGGTAGCAAAAGAGTTTCAAACTCACAGAAAAGCGTTTTAGTCAACTGGAAATACTTCCATGTTTCTTAGCTTGTGGGTACTAGGTTTCTTTGTGTACTTCAATGAAACTCTGACAAAATGATTCTCTCTTGTGCCCCTCATGGCTCCCCAATCTTGGTCAATCCACCATCACGGGTTTTTTGTTTAGAGCCTATTGAATGTTTACCCTGATTAGGCGAATTTCACTGAAAACGCCTGCATTTTAATTCCTCAATGTTTAAAGCTAGAACTTTGAAAATGCAGAAAAGCACTTCAGATCACAAGAGCACACTGTGCTTCTTTCCTGGTTCAAGTATCTCAAAGCTGAATCACTAGGTAGCAAAAGAGTTTCAAACTCACAGAAAAGCGTTTTAGCCAACTGGAAAATCATTCCATGTTTCTTAGCTTCTGGGAATTAGGTTTCTTTGTGTATTTCAATGAAACTCTGAAAAAATGATTCTCTCATGTGCCTTTCATGGCTCCCCAAGTTTTGTCATCCCACCATCAAGGGTGTTTTGTTCACAGTCTCTTGGATGTTTACCCTGATTAGGCGAAAATGCCTGAAAACGCCTGTGAGTTTAATTCTTAAATGGTTAATGCTAGAACTTTAAAAATGCAGAACAACACTTTAGTTCCCATGAGCACACTGTGCTCCTGTCCTGGTTCAAGTATCTCAAAGCTGAATCACTATGTAGCAAAAGAGTTTCAAAATCACAGAAAAGCGTTTTAGCCAACTGGAAATAATTCCATGTTTCTTAGCTTCTGTGTACTAGATTTCTTTGTGTATATCAATGAAACTCTGACAAAATGATTCTCTCTTGTGCCCCTCATCTCTCCCCCAATTTGGTCATCCCACCATCATGGGTTTTTTGTTTAGAGCCTATTGGATGTTTACCCTGATTAGGCGAATTTCACTGAAAACGCCTGTTAGATTAATTCCTCAAAGGTTAATGCTAGAACTTTGAAAATGCAGAAAAGCACTTCAGTTCACAAGAGCACACTGTGCTTCTTTCCTGGTTCAAGTATCTCAAAGCTGAATCACTAGGTAGCAAAAGAGTTTCAAAATCACAGAAAAGCGTTTTAGCCAACTGGAAATACTTCCATATTTCTTAGCTTCTGGGTACTAGGTTTCTTTGTGTATTTCAATGAAATTCTGACAAAATGATTCTCTCTTGTGCCCCTCATGGCTCCCCAAATTTGGTCATTCCACCAACACGGGTTTTTCGTTTAGAGCCTATTGGATGTTTACCCTGATTAGGCGAATTTCACTGAAAACGCCTGTTAGTTTAATTCCTCAATGGTTAATGCTAGAACTTTGAAAATGCAGAAAAGCACTTTAGATCACAAGAGCACACTGTGCTTCTTTCCTGGTTCAAGTATCTCAAAGCTGAATCACTAGGTAGCAAAAGAGTTTCAAACTCACAGAAAAGCGATTTAGCGAACTGGAAATAATTCCATGTTTCTTAGCTTCTGGGTACTAGGTTTCTTTGTGTATTTCCATGAATCTCTGACAAAATGATTCTCTCCTGTGCCCCTCATGGCTCCCCAAATTTGGTCAATCCACCATCAGGGGTTTTTGGTTTAGAGCCTATTGGATATTTCCCCTGATTAGGCGAAAATGCCTGAAAACGCTTGTGAGTTTAATTTTTAAATGGTTAATGCTAGAACTTTAAAAACGCAGAACAACACTTTAGTTCACAAGAGCACACTGTGCTTCTGTCCTGGTTCAAGTATGTGAAAGCTGAATCACTAGGTAGCAAAAGAGTTTCAAACTCACAGAAAAGCGTTTTAGCCAACTGGATATACTTCCATGTTTCTTAGCTTGTGGGTCCTAGGTTTCTTTGTGTATTTCAATGAAAATCTGACAAAATGATTCTCTCTTGTGCCCCTCATGGCTCCCCAAATTTGGTCATCCCACCATCACGGGTTTTTTGTTTAGAGCCTATTGGATGTTTACCCTGATTAGGCGAATTTCACTGAAAACGCCTGTTAGATTAATTCCTCAATGGTTAAAGCTAGAACTTTGAAAATGCAGAAAAGAACTTCATATCACAAGAGTACACTGTGCTTCTGTCCTGGTTCAAGTATCTCAAAGCTGAATCACTAGGTAGCAAAAGAGTTTCAAACTCACAGAAAAGCGTTTTTTAGCCAACTGGAAATAATTCCATGTTTCTTAGCTTCTGGGCACTAGGTTTCTTTGTGTATTTCAATGAAACTCTGAAAAAAATCATTCTCTCATATGCCCCTCCAGGCTCCCCAAGTTTGGTCATCCCACCATCAAGGGTGTTTTGTTTACAGTCTATTGGATGTTTACCCTGATTAGGCGAAAATGCCTGAAAACGCCTGTGAGATTAATTCTTAAATGGTTAATGCTAGAACTTTAAAAAAAAAATGCAGAACAACACTTTAGTTCACAAGAGCACACTATGCTTCTGTCCTGGTTCAAGTATCTCAAAGCTGAATCTCTAGGTAGCAAAAGAGTTTCAAACTCACAGAAAAGTGTTTTAGCCAACTGGAAATAATTCCATGTTTCTTAGCTTGTGGGTACTAGATTTCTAAGTGTATTTCAATGAAACTCTGACAAAATGATTCTCTCATGTGCCCCTCAAGGCTGCCCAAGTTTGGTCATCCCACCGTCACGTGTTTTTTGTTTAGGGCCTATTGGATGTTTACCCTGATTAGGCGAAAATGCCTGAAAACGCCTGTGAGATTAATTCTTAAATGGTTAATGCTAGAACTTTAAAAACGCAAAACAACACTTTAGTTCAAAAGAGCACACTGTGCTTCTTTCCTGGTTCAAGTATCTCAAAGCTGAATCTCTAGGTAGCAAAAGAGTTTCAAACTCACAGAAAAGCGTTTTAGAGAACTGGAAATAATTCCACGTTTCTTAGCTTCTGGGCACTAGCTTTCTTTGTGTATTTCAATGAAACTCTGAAAAAATGATTCTCTCATGTGCCCCTCCAGGCTCCCCAAGTTTGGTCATCCCACCATCAAGGGTGTTTTTTGTTTACAGTCTATTGGATGTTTACCCAGATTAGGCGAAAATGCCTGAAAACGCCTGTGAGTTTAATTCTTAAATCGTTAGTGCTAGAACTTTAAAAACGCAGAACAACACTTTAGTTCACAAGAGCACACAGTGCTTCTCTCCTTGTTCAAGTATCTCAAAGCTGAATCACTAGGTAGCAAAAGAGTTTCAAACTCACAGAAAAGCGTTTTAGTCAACTGGAAATACTTCCATGTTTCTTAGCTTGTGGGTACTAGGTTTCTTTGTGTACTTCAATGAAACTCTGACAAAATGATTCTCTCTTGTGCCCCTCATGGCTCCCCAATCTTGGTCAATCCACCATCACGGGTTTTTTTGTTTAGAGCCTATTGAATGTTTACCCTGATTAGGCGAATTTCACTGAAAACGCCTGCATTTTAATTCCTCAATGTTTAAAGCTAGAACTTTGAAAATGCAGAAAAGCACTTCAGATCACAAGAGCACACTGTGCTTCTTTCCTGGTTCAAGTATCTCAAAGCTGAATCACTAGGTAGCAAAAGAGTTTCAAACTCACAGAAAAGCGTTTTAGCCAACTGGAAATAATTCCATGTTTCTTAGCTTCTGGGAACTAGGTTTCTTTGTGTATTTCAATGAAACTCTGAAAAAATGATTCTCTCATGTGCCTTTCATGGCTCCCCAAGTTTTGTCATCCCACCATCAAGGGTGTTTTGTTCACAGTCTCTTGGATGTTTACCCTGATTAGGCGAAAATGCCTGAAAACGCCTGTGAGTTTAATTCTTAAATGGTTAATGCTAGAACTTTTAAAAATGCAGAACAACACTTTAGTTCCCATGAGCACACTGTGCTCCTGTCCTGGTTCAAGTATCTCAAAGCTGAATCACTATGTAGCAAAAGAGTTTCAAAATCACAGAAAAGCGTTTTAGCCAACTGGAAATAATTCCATGTTTCTTAGCTTCTGTGTACTAGATTTCTTTGTGTATATCAATGAAACTCTGACAAAATGATTCTCTCTTGTGCCCCCCATCTCTCCCCCAATTTGTCATCCCACCATCATGGGTTTTTTGTTTAGAGCCTATTGGATGTTTACCCTGATTAGGGCGAATTTCACTGAAAACGCCTGTTAGATTAATTCCTCAAAGGTTTTGCTAGAACTTTGAAAATGCAGAAAAGCACTTCAGATCACAAGAGCACACTGTGCTTCTTTCCTGGTTCAAGTATCTCAAAGCTGAATCACTAGGTAGCAAAAGAGTTTCAAAATCACAGAAAAGCGTTTTAGCCAAACTGGAAATACTTCCATATTTCTTAGCTTCTGGGTACTAGGTTTTCTTTGTGTATTTCAATGAAATTCTGACAAAATGATTCTCTCTCTTGTGCCCCTCATGGCTCCCCAATTTGGTCATTCCACCAACACGGGTTTTTCGTTTAGAGCCTATTGGATGTTTAACCCTGATTAGGCGAATTTCACTGAAAACGCCTGTTAGTTTAATTCCTCAATGGTTAATGCTAGAACTTTGAAAATGCAGAAAAGCACTTTAGATCACAAGAGCACACTGTGCTTCTTTCCTGGTTCAAGTATCTCAAAGCTGAATCACTAGGTAGCAAAAGAGTTTCAAACTCACAGAAAAGCGATTTAGCGAACTGGAAATAATTCCATGTTTCTTAGCTTCTGGGTACTAGGTTTCTTTGTGTATTTCCATGAATCTCTGACAAAATGATTCTCTCCTGTGCCCCTCATGGCTCCCCAAATTTGGTCAATCCACCATCAGGGGTTTTTGGTTTAGAGCCTATTGGATATTTCCCCTGATTAGGCGAAAATGCCTGAAAACGCTTGTGAGTTTAATTTTTAAATGGTTAATGCTAGAACTTTAAAAACGCAGAACAACACTTTAGTTCACAAGAGCACACTGTGCTTCTGTCCTGGTTCAAGTATGTGAAAGCTGAATCACTAGGTAGCAAAAGAGTTTCAAACTCACAGAAAAGCGTTTTAGCCAACTGGATATACTTCCATGTTTCTTAGCTTGTGGGTCCTAGGTTTCTTTGTGTATTTCAATGAAACTCTGACAAAATGATTCTCTCTTGTGCCCCTCATGGCTCCCCAAATTTGGTCATCCCACCATCACGGGTTTTTTGTTTAGAGCCTATTGGATGTTTACCCTGATTAGGCGAATTTCACTGAAAACGCCTGTTAGATTAATTCCTCAATGGTTAAAGCTAGAACTTTGAAAATGCAGAAAAGAACTTCATATCACAAGAGTACACTGTGCTTCTGTCCTGGTTCAAGTATCTCAAAGCTGAATCACTAGGTAGCAAAAGAGTTTCAAACTCACAGAAAAGCGTTTTAGCCAACTGGAAATAATTCCATGTTTCTTAGCTTCTGGGCACTAGGTTTCTTTGTGTATTTCAATGAAACTCTGAAAAAATCATTCTCTCATATGCCCCTCCAGGCTCCCCAAGTTTTGGTCATCCCACCATCAAGGGTGTTTTTGTTTACAGTCTATTGGATGTTTACCCTGATTAGGCGAAAATGCCTGAAAACGCCTGTGAGATTAATTCTTAAATGGTTAAATGCTAGAACTTTAAAAATGCAGAACAACACTTTAGTTCACAAGAGCACACTATGCTTCTGTCCTGGTTCAAGTATCTCAAAGCTGAATCTCTAGGTAGCAAAAGAGTTTCAAACTCACAGAAAAGTGTTTTTAGGCCAACTGGAAATAATTTCCATGTTTTCTTAGCTTGTGGTACTAGATTTCTAAGTGTATTTCAATGAAACTCTGACAAAATGATTCTCTCATGTGCCCCTCAAGGCTGCCCAAGTTTGGTCATCCCACCATCACGTGTTTTTTTTGTTTAGGGCCTATTGGATGTTTACCCTGATTAGGCGAAAATGCCTGAAAACGCCTGTGAGATTAATTCTTAAATGGTTAGTGCTAGAACTTTAAAAAAACGCAGAACAACACTTTAGTTCACAAGAGCACACAGTGCTTCTCTCCCTGGTTCAAGTATCTCAAAGCTGAATCTCTAGGTAGCAAAAGAGTTTCAAACTCACAGAAAAGCGTTTTAGTCAACTGGAAATAATTCCATGTTTCTTAGCTTCTGTGGGCACTAGGTTTCTTTGTGTATTTCAATGAAACTCTGAAAAAATGATTCTCTCATGTGCCCCTCATGGCTCCCCAAGTCTTGGTCATCCCACCATCAAGGGTTTTTTGTTTACAGCCTATTGGATGTTTACCCAGATTAGGCGAAAATGCACTGAAAACGCCTGTGGAG
>JAKELJ010000612.1:0-20389 GCA_025594165.1 Tamias sibiricus
CTCTACCAGAAAACCCGTTTCCAAATGGAGTTTTGGAATCTGGTTTCGTAGGTGGTTTCTTGGGGCTTGGACACAGATGCTGATTTGGTCTTGTGCCACCTACAATGAATTCATGTTTTGTTCTGTTCTAACGCTTCGACCCCTTGCAATGGCTGTATGAGCACTAGCACATGATGACTTCAAAACTAAGCCTTGTTGCTATCTTTCCCCAATGGAGCCTGGACAAAAACAACGTGTGTCAATGCACCTATCATTATCCCCATTGTACAGTTGACCCTCAGTCAAGTGCACAGAGCTTCGCACCAAGGCTCAGTCCCAGGACTTATTGTGTGAAAGACAATTCGGTCTCTCCTGGTCTGTCTCGTACGGCCCCAAAGCTCCCAGGTTTTAGGTGAGGTAATCACCGCGACTCAGTATCCCTCAGGGGCCCTGGAAAAAGACAGGGAGGTCTACAGGGCATCCCAGGCCTTCTTGAACACATTTAGAACGGGCCAGTTCTATAACACAACAACCAGTACTACTTTAATTACTAGGCCTCAATGGAGCACAGGCATTGAAGGCGTTTCCCAAGAAGGCTAAAGGAACTTTACAGTAGGGCCCCAAGGCGCTCCTTTCTAGGTCCGCTTCCTACGCCACTTCCTGTGTGAAAAAATTGCCATTCGCAAACAGGACCCAAAAAAAAGCATGACTGGCCTGGTTAAATGTTGCCCTCTGAGTGACTCCGCTCTCCATGTTATACCTCTATTTTTTTGAAATATAAAATTGTTAATATTTCAAATACCTTCTTGATTTTCAAGTGGGATCACAACCAATCTTGCATGTTGGCCACCATTGGCCTCCAACTTGAGAACTTTTTATCCTCAAACTTCATCAAAGGACCCATTTTAGTTCTACTTGGAGAAACCACTCTGGGTTGCCGGAATGCACTCTACATTCATTAGCACCTGGGTCTAGGTGAACTTCATTCTCTTCTAATCATGACCATTCAGGTGGGGCTTATTTCCACTTGAAGGCTCCTGTGGGTACATGTGTATCTGAGGATAAAATCCCTTGGATAAAGAAGACAACTCAGGAAACTTCTGACCCTAGAGCAGGTCTTTTCCGAGCAGCTAGTCACCCATCTATGTGATCAGTGACCTGATCATGCATCAAGTCCAGGAACGGATGCCAGCAAAGTATTGATTTCACATTTCATGAACTTAAGGGAGGCAACAAATTCTCACGAGTCACCTGAGGAGGCCGAAAACTGTAAGCATCTACTCAGGGTTGCATGCATTTTCACCTTTTTCTTCTTATCACACATGAAGTCATGAAAATTCCCAGTGAAGTGACATTATGCTTCCACTCCAAAACTAATCTCAAGTCACTATGCATGCTTATACTTTTATGCACATTTCAGTCTTATACACGATAAGTGACCACATCCTTTACACAGGGAATATCATTAGCCGGCAGATTTATTTTTTAAATTATTTTGATTGTCCTTCACAGACGTTTTTTCTTGGTTCTTTCTCCTTGTCAATTGATTGTTTTAATTAAAATCAACTTGCCCAGTCCTGAGTGACTTCACAGGAGCACATTGATAATAAAACTGATAGATAGATATGGGCAGAATAAAAATATGAAAAACAAAAAAACAGTGCCAACTTTAAAGACCTACACATTTCTACCTATCTGGTTCTCAACAATTGCATAGATTTGGCCTCCCTAATGATCCCGGTGATACATTTGAAAAGATCTTGCCATCATCTCTAACAGAATACCGGTTTCCAAATGGAGTTTTGACTCTGGGTTCGTAGGTGGTTCTTGGGGCTTGGACACAGATGCTGATGTGGTCTTGTGCCACCTACAATGGTTTCTGTTTGGTCTGTTCTACTTTGACCTGAATGGCTTAGAGCACTAGCACATGATGACTTCAAAACTAAGCCTTGTTGCATCTTTCCTCAATGAGCCTGGGACAAGAACAAAGTGTGTCAAAGCACCTTCATTATCCCTTTGACAGTGACCCTCAAGTCAAGTGCACAGAGCTTAGCACCAAGGCTCAGTGCCAGGACTTATTGTGGAAGCAAAATTCGGTCTCTCCTGGTCTGCTCTGGGCCCCCAAAGTCCAGGATTCAGGCTGAGGAATCACCACTACTCAGTTCTCCCTCAGGGCCCTGGGAAAAGACAGGGATGTCTAGAGGGCATGCCCAGGCCTCTTACAACTCATTTTAGAAAGGCCAGATCTACACAACAACCAGTACTACTTTTATACTAGGCCTCAATGGAGCACAGCATTGAAGCTTTTCCCAAGAAGGCTCAAGAACTACATTAGTGCCCCAAGGCGCTCATTCTAGGCCGGCTTTTCCTCCGCCATTCCTGTGTGAAAAAAACGCCATTCTTGAAACAGGAGAACCCAGAACATGCAATCGACTGGCTGGTTAAGTTTGCCCTCTGAGTGACCATGCTCTCCAGTAATACCTCTTTTTTTTTTGAGATATTAACTTGGAAAATTTCAAATACTTCGTGATTTTCATGTGGGATCACATCTTGCATGTTGGCCACAATTTGCCTTCCAACTTTGAGGAAACTTTTTATCTCAAATCTACATCAAAGGACCCCTTCATTTCTAAATTCCAGAAACCACTCTGGTGCCGAATACATGTCTAATTTCATTAGCACCTGGTCTTAGTTGAACTGTCATTCTCTTCTAATCATGACCATTCAGGTGGGGGCTTATTTCCACTTGAAGGCTCTGTTGTTACCCTGAGTATCTGAGGATAAATCCCTTGGATAAAGAAGACAACTCAGGAAACTTCTGAACCTAGAGCAGGTTCTTTTTTCCAAGCAGCTTAGTCACCCATCTACGTGATCAGTGACCTGGCCATGCATCAAGTCCAGAGAAGGGATGCCAGCAAAAATTGATTTTTTCATTTCATGAATTCGAGAGCCCCAGGCAACAAATTTCTCACGAGGCTCCTGAGGATGGCCGAAGACTGTAGCGTCTACTGAAGTTGGCATGCATTTTCAACTTCTTCTCTCTTATCACACATGGAAGGCGTGACCTTTTCCCAGTGAAGTGGACCATAATCCTTCCACTCCAAAACTAATCTCAAGTCACTATGCATGTCTTATACTTTTATGCACATTTTTCAGTCTTATACACGATAAGTGACCACATCCTTTACACAGGTGTATCATAGGCCAGCAGATTTATTTCCTAAATTATTTGATTGTCCTTCAAAGACCTTTTTTTCTTGGTTCTTTCGCCTTTGTCAATTGATTGTTTTAAATTAAAATCAACTTGCCCAGTCCTGGATGACTTCACAGACGCACATATGAAAATAAAACTGAGTAGATACGATATGCCAGAATAATAAAAAATGAAAAATCACAAAAAAAGTTTGCCACTATACCACCTACACATTATCTATCTATTCTGTTCTCAACAATTTGCATAGATTTTGGCTCCCTAATGATCCCAGTGATATATTTGAAAGGATCTTGCTCTACCAGAAAACCGAGTTTCCAAATGGAGTTTTGACTCTGGGATCATTAGGTTGTTCTTGGAAGCTGGACACAGATGCTGATGTGGTCTTTGTGCCACCTACAATGGTTCTGTTTGGTCTGTTCTAATTTGATCCATCAATGAGCATAGAGCACTACCACATGATTGCCTTCAAACTAAAGCCATGTTGCATCTTTCCCCACGTGAGCCTTTTCAAGAAACAAAGTGTGTCAAAGCACCTTCATTATCCCTTTGACATGACCCTCAAGTCAAGTGCACAAAGCTTAGCACCAAGGCTCATGCCAGGACTTATTGTGGAAGCATATTCCATCTTTCCTGAGTCTGCTCAGGACCCCAAAGTCCAGGATTCACGGACTGAGGAATCACCACTACTCAGCTTTTTTATTTTTTTTCTTCCCCCTCAGGGCCCTGGGAAAAGACAAGGAGGTCTACAGTGCATCCCAGGCCCTCTTGCAACTCATTTTTAGAAAGGCCAGATCTACACAACTAACCACTACGATCTTTTATACTAGGCCTCAATGGACACAGCATTGAAGGCTTTTCCCAAGAAGGGCTCAGGAAAAAACTACATTTAGCCCCACGAGCGCTCATTCTATGCCCCGCTTCCTCCCCGCATTCCCTCCTGTGATGAAAAAAAATGCCATTCGCAAACAGAGACCCAAAAAAGCATATGACTGGCTATGTTGCCCACTGAGGTGACACCGCTCTCCAGTTTATACCTCTATTTTTTTGAAATAATAAAATTGTAATTTTCAAATACTTCTTGAATTTTCAAGTGGCAAATCACAATATCTTGCATGTTGGCCCACAACTGCTCTCCCAACTTGAGAACTTTTTATCTCAAACTACTCAACAAAACCCTTTCATTTCTAATTCAAGAAACCACTATGGTTGCCAGAATGCACTCGGAAGTTCATTAGCACCTGGTCTGGTAGTGAACTCATTCCTCTTCAAAATCATGTCCCATTCAGGTGTAGCTTATTTCCACTTGAAGGCTCTGTGGACTACACTGACTATCTGAGGATAAATCCTTTGGATGAAGAAGACAACTCAAGAAACTTCTGACGATAGATCAGGTCCTTTTTCCAAGCAGCTAGTCACCCATCTATGTGATCAGCTGACCTGGCCAATGCATCAATCCAGAACGAATGTCAGCAATTATTGATTTCACATTTCAATCATTAACTCAAGGGAGGCAACAAATTCTCATGGAGTCACCTGAGAGGCCGAATACTGGTAAGCGTCTACTGATGGTTGCATGCATTTTCACCTTCTTCTCCTTATCACCCATGAAGGCGAGACATTTCCCAGTGAAGTGACAGATATGCTTCCCTCTCCAAAACTAATCTCAACGTCACTAGCAGCTTAATCCCCTTTTATGCACATTTTCAGTCTTTTACACGATAAGTGGACCACAATCCTTTACACAGGTGTATCATTAGCCAGCAGATTTATTTCCTAAATTATTTTGATTGTCCTTCACAGACCTTTTTTTTCTTTTTCTTGGTTCTTTCTCCTTGTCAATTGATTGTTTTTTCATTATAAAATCAACTTTGCCCAGTCCTGAGTGACTTCACAGGAGCACATTGAAAATAAAACTGTGATAGATAGATAATGCAGAATAAAAAAACAGTAAAAACAAAAAAAACAGTGCCCAACTTTAACACCTACACATTTCTACCTATCTGTTCTAGGAACAATTGCTCTAGGATTTTTGGCCTCCCTACTGAATCCCGGTGATACATTTGAAAGGATCTTGCCACCAGCTCTACCAGGAAAAAACCGTTGAGTTTCCAAATGGAGGTTTTGACTCTGGGTTCGTAGGTTGTTTTTGGGGGCTTTGGAACATAGATGCTGATGTTGGTCTTGTGCCACCTACAATAATTCTGTTTGGTCTGTTCTACTTTGACCCTGAAATGGCTTAGATGCACTACCACATGATGACTTCAAACTAAGCCTTGTTGCATCTTTCCCCAATGAGCCTGGACAAGAACAAAGTGTGTCAAAAGCACCTTCATTATCCCTTTGACAGTGACCCTCAAAGTCAAGTGCACAGAGCTTAGCACCAAGGCTCAGTGCCAGGACTTAGTTGGGGAAGCACAATTCTGTCTACTCCTGGTCCTGCTCTGGGCCCCAACTGTCCAGGATTCAGGAGCTGCACACGAGGAATCACCATACTCAGTTCTCCCTCAGGGCCCTGGGAAAAGACAGGGAGGGTCTACTGGGCATCCCAGGCCTCTTGAAACACATTTTAGAAAGGCCAGATCTACACAACAAAACCAGTACTACTTTTATACTAGGCCTCAATGGAGCACAGGCATTGAAGGCTTTTCCAAGAAGGCTCAAGAACTACATTAGGGCGCCCAAGGCGCTCATTCTAGGCACTTCCTCCGCATTTCCAGTGTTGAAAAAAAATGCCATTCGCAAACAGAGACCCAAAAAAAGCATGACTGGCTGGTCAATGTTTGCCCTCTGAGTGACAACGCTCTCCAGATATACCTCTATTTTTTTGAAATATAAATTGTAAATTTCAAATACTTATTGATGTTTGTGTGTGTCAAGTGGGGATCACAACATCTTGCATGTTGGGCCACAATTGCCTCCAACTTGAGAACTTTTTATCTCAAAAACTACATCAAAGGACCCCATTTTATTTCTAATTGAGAAACCACACTTGGTGCCGGAATGCACTGTCTACCTTCATTAGCACCTGGTCTAGTGGTGGAACTTCATTCTCTTCTAATCATGGACCATTCAGGTGGGGCTTATTTCCACTTGAAAGCTCTGTGGTACCTGTGTATCTGAGGATAAATCCCTTGGATAAAGAAGACAACTTCAGGAAACTTCTGACCCTAGAGCAGGTCTATTTTCCAAGCAGCTAGGTCACCCATCTATGTGATCAGTGACCTGGCCAAGCATCAAGTCCAGAAACGGATGCCAGCAAGTATTGATTTCACATTTCATGAACTTAAGGGAGGCAACAAAATTCTCACGGAGTCAACCTGAGGAGGGCCGGAACAACTGTAAGGCATCTACTCAGGGTTGCATGCATTTTCACTTTTTTTTCTTCACTATCACACATGAAGTCATGAAATTCCCAGTGAAGTGAATATGTTCCACTCCAAAACTAATCTCAAGTCCCACTATGCATGCTTATACTTTTATGCACATTTCAGTCTTATACTCGATAAGTGACCAATCCTTTACACAAGGGAAATATCATTTGTTAGCCGGCAGAATTTATTTTTTAAATTAATGTTTGATTGTCCTTCACAGACGTTTTTTCTTGGTTCTTTCTCCTTGTCAATGATTGTTTTAATTAAAATCAACTTGCCCAGTCCCTGTGTGACTTCACAGGAGCACATTGATAATAAAACTGATAGATAGATATGCAGAATAAAAATATGAAAAACGTGAAAAAAAACGTGCCAACTTTAAAGACCTACACATTTCTACCTATCTGTTCTCAACAATTGCATAGATTTGGCCTCCCACTAAAGCTCTGATCCAGGTGATACATTTTGAAAAGATCTTGCCGATCATCTCTAACAGAAAACCGTTTTCCAAATGGAGTTTTGACTCTGGGTTCGTAGGTGGTTTTGGGGTGGACACAGATGCTGATGTGGTCCATTGCCACCTACAATGGTTTGTTTGGTCTGTTCTACTTCGGACCCTGAATGGCTTAGAGCACTACCACATGAATGACTTCAAACTAAGCCTTGTTGCATCTTTCCCTCAATGAGCCTGGACAAGAACAAAGTGTGTCAAAGCACCTTCATTATCCCTTTGACAGTGACCCTCAAGTCAAGTGCACAGAGCTTAGCAACCACGGGCTCAGTGCCAGGACTTATTGTGGAACAAATTCGGTCTCATCCTGGTCTGCTCTGGGCCCCAAAGTCCAGGATTCAGCTGAGGAATCACCCACTACTCAGTTCTCCCTCAGGGCCCTGGGAAAAGACAGGGAGGTCTACAGGGCATCCCAGGCCTCTTACAACTCATTTTAGAAAGGCCAGGATCTACACAACAACTCAGTACTACTTTTATACTAGGCCCTCAATGGAGCACAGCATTGAAGGGCTTTTTAAGATAAGGCTCAAGAACTACATTAGTCCCCAAGGCGTCATTCTAGGCCCGCTTTCTCCGCCCTTCCTGTGTGAAAAAAACGCCATTCGCAAACAGAGGACCCAAAAAAGCATGGACTGGCTGGTAGTGTTTGCCCTCTGAGTGACTCCGCTCTCCAGTATAACCTCTATTTTTTGAAATATTGATTGTAAATTTCAAATTACTTCTTGATTTTCAAGTGGGATACACAACATCTTGCATGTTGGCCACAATTGCCTCCAACTTGAGAACTTTTTATCTCAATCTACATCAAAGGGACCACTTTTCATTTCTAATTGCAGAAACCACTCTGGGTAGCGGGAATGCACTCTAAGGATTCATTAGCACCTGGTCTATGGTGGAACTTCATTCTCTTCTTAATCATGACCATTCAGGTGGGGCTTATTTCCACTTGAAGGCTCTGTTTTACACTGATATCTGAGGATAAATCCCTTGGATGAAGAAGACAAACTCAGGAAACTTCTGACCCTAGAGCATGTCTTTTCCAAGCAGCTAGTCAACCATCTACGTGATCGCACAGTTACTGGACCTGATCATGCTCAAGTCCAGAAGGGATGCAAAGCAAGTATTGATTTCACATTTCATGAACTTCAAGTGGTTGGCAACAAATTCTCTTACGAGTCAACCTGAGGGAGGCCGAAGGACTGTAAGCGTCTACTGATGAGGTGGCATGCCATTTTCAACTTTTCTTCTTATCACACATGAAGGCCTAAGTGACCTTTGCCCAGTGAAGTGACATATGCTTATTCTCCAAAATTAATCTCATGGTCATATGCATGCTTATACTTTTATGCACAATTCAGTCTTACTACCCGATAAAGTTGACCACAATCCTTTACACAGGAATATCATTAGGCCGGGAGAAATATTTTATTTTCTTTAAAATTATTTTGATTGTCCTTCACAGACGTTTTTTCTTGGTTCTCTCCTCCTTGTTCAAATGATTGTTTGGTTAATTAAAATCAACGTTGCCCCCAGTCTTGAGTGAACTTCACAGGAGCACATTGAGAATTAAAACTGATAGAATAGATATGCAGAATAAAAAATTTGAAAATAAAAAAACAACACATGCCAACTTTAAAGACCTTCACCATTTCTACCAATCTGTTTTGTCTCTAAACAATAGCCAAAGATTTTGGCCTTCCCTAATTGATCCCGGTGATACTTTTGGACAAGTGATCTTGGCCATCAATCTCTAACAGAATAACGGTTTTACCAAATGGAGTTTTGACTTCTGGGTTCGTAGGTGGTTCTTGGGGCTTGGGACACTAGATGCTGGATGTGGTCTGTAGTGCCCACCTACAAGGTTCTGTTTTGGTCTGTTCCTAAATTCGACCCTGAATGGCTCTAGAAGCACTCAGCACATGATGCCTTCAAACTAAGCCTTGTTGCATCTTTCACCAATGAGCCTGGACAGCATAGAACAAACGTGTGTCCAAGCACCTTCATTATCCCTTTTGACAGTGACCCACAAGTCAAGTGCGACAGAGCTTAGCACCAAGGCTCAGTGCCAGGACTTATTGTGGAAGACAAATTCGGTCTTTCCTGGTCTGGTCTCTGGACGGACCCCAAAAGCTCCCAGGATTCAGCCTGAGGATTCACCACTACTCAGTTTCTCCCTCAGGGCCCCTGGAAAACAGGACAGGGAGGTCTACATGGCATCCCCGGCCGTCTTGCAACACATTATTAGAAAGGCCAGATCTAACACAACAACCAGGAGTACTACTTTTATACTAGGCTTCAATGGAGCACAGCATTGAAAGGCTTTCCCAAGAAGGGCTCAAAGAACTACAGTAGTGGCCACAAGGCGCTGCCATTCTAGGGCCGCTTCCTCCTCCGCACTTTCCTGTTGTGAAAAAAAACTGCCATTTTCGCAAACCGTAGGACCCAAAAAAGCCTGAGACATGGCTGGTATGTTGGCCCTCTGAGTGACACACCCGCTCTCCAGGAATAAAACTCTCTTTTTTTGAAATATAAAATTGTAAATTTCAAATACTTCTTGGATTTTCAAGTGCAACCACAAACATTTTGACATGTATTGGCCACAAATTGCCTCCAACTTGAGAAATTTTTTTATCTCAAACTACCATCAAACGACCCATTTCATTTTCTCAATGAGAAACCACTTCTGGTGCCGGAACTGGCACTCGACCTTCATTAGCACCCTGCTGTTTGGTGGAACTTCATTCTCTTCTAATCATGTCCATTAAGGTGGGGCTTATTTCCACTTGAAGGCTTCTGTGGTTATCACTGACTATTCTGAGGATAAATCCCCTTGGATTGGAGAAGACAACTCAAGAAACTTTCTGACCCCAGAGTCAGGTTCTCTTTTCCAAGCAGCTCGGTCAACCCATCTATGTGATCCGTGAACTGGCCATGCATCAATTCCAGAACGAAATGCCCAGCAATTATTGATTTCACATTTCATAAACTCAAGGGCGGCAACAAGATTCTCAGGGAGTCACCTGATTAGGAGCCCCGCAGAGACTCTGTAAGCGTCTACTGATGGTTTGGCAAGCATATTCGCCTTCTACCACTTTCTTATCACTCATGAAGGCGGAAGACATTTCCCAGTGACGTGACAATATGCTTCCACTCCAAAACTAATCTCAACGTCACTATGCAATGCTTATCCTTTTATGCCCACATTTTAGTCTTTATACACGATTAATTGACCACATCCTTTACCCAGGTGTATCATTAGCCAGCAGAATTATTTCCTAAATTTATTTTGATGGTCCTTCAACAGACCTTTTTTCTTGGTTCTTTCTCCGGTGTCAATTTGATTGTTTTCCATTAAAATCCAACTTGCCCAGTCCTGAGTGACTTCACAGGAGCAACATTGAAAATAAAACGGATAGATAGATATGCAGAATAAAAAAAAAGAAAAAACAAAAAAAACAGTGCCAACTTTAAACTACCTTACATACATTTCTACCTATCTGTTCTCAACAATTGCATAGATTTGGCCTCCCTAATGATCCCGGTGATACATTTGAAAGGATCTTGCCACCCGCTCTACCAGGAAAAACCCGTTTCCAAATGGAGTTTTGAACTCTGGGTTCGTAGGTTGTTTTTGGGGCTTGGACACAGATGCTGGATGTGGTCTTGTGCCACCTACAATAATTCTGTTTGGTCTGTTCTACTTTGACCCTGAATGGCTTAGAGCACTACCACATGATGACTTCAAACCTAAGCCTTGTTGCATCTTTCCCCAATGAGCCTGGACAAGAACAAAGTGTGTCAAAGCACCTTCATTATCCCTTTGACAGTGACCCTCAAGTCAAGTGCACAGAGCTTAGCACCAAGGCTCAGTGCCAGGACTTATTGTGGAAGACAATTCGGTCTCTCCTGGTCTGCTCTGGGCCCCAAAGTCCAGGATTTCAGGGCTGAGGAATCACCACTACTTCAGTTCTCCCTCAGGGCCCAGGGAAAAGACAGGGAGGTCTACAGGGTCCATCCCCCAGGCCTCTTGCAACACATTTTAGAAAGGCCAGATCTACACAACAACCAGTACTACTTTTATACTAGGCCTCAATGGAGCACAGCATTGAAGGCTTTTCCCAAGAAGGCTCAAGAAACTACATTAGGCCCCCAAGGCGCTCATTCTAGGCCGCTTCCCCCGCACCTTCCTGTTGAAAAAAAAAAAACGCCATTCGCAAACAGAGACCCAAAAAAGCATGACTGGCCTGGTATGTTTGCCCTCTGAGTGACACCGCTCTCCAGTATACCTCTATTTTTTTGAAATATGGAATTGTAAATTTCAAATACTTAATTGATTTTCAAGTGGGAATCACAACATCTTGCATGTTTGGCCACAATTTTGCCTCCAACTTGAGAACTTTTTTATCTCAAACTACATCCAAAGGACCACCCATTTTTATTTCTAATTTGAGAAACCACTCTGGTGCCGGAATGCACGTCTAAATACATTCATTAGCACCTGGTCTAGGTGTGAACTTCATTCTCTTCGAATCATGACCATTCAGGTGGGGCTTATTTCCACTTGAAGGCTCTGTGGTACACTGTGTATCTGAGGATAAATCCCTTGGATCAAGAAAGACAACTCAGGGAAACTTCTGACCCTATAGCAGGTCTTTTCCGAGCAAGCAGCTAGTCACCCATCTATGTGATCAGTGACCTGATCATGCATCAAGTCCAGAACGGATGCCAGCAAGTATTGATTTCACATTTCCATACATGAACTCAAGGGAGGCAACAAATTCTCACGGAGTCACCTGGAGGAGGCCGAAAACTGTAAGCATCTACTCAGGGTTGCATGCATTTTCACCTTTTTCTTCTTATCACACATGAAGGTCATGAAATTCCCAGTGAAGTGACAATATGCTTCCACTCCAAAACTAATCTCAAGTCCCACTATGCATGCTTATACTTTTATGCACATTTCAGTCTTATACACGATAAGTGGACCACATCCTTTAACACAGGAAATATCATTAGCCGGCAGATTTATTTTTTAAATTATTTTGATTGTCCTTCACAGACGTTTTTTTTCTTGGTTCTTTTTCTCCTTGTCAATTGATTGTTTTAATTAAAAATTCCAACTTGCCCAGTCCTGAGTGGACTTCACAGGAGCACATTGAATTAATAAAACTGATAGTTAGATAGGCAGAATAAAAAAAATGAAAAACAATAAAAAAACAGCTGCCAACTATAAAAACGACCTACACATTTCTACCAATCTTTGGTCTCAACAATTGCAAAGATTTGGGCACCCTAATTATCCGGGGAGATACATTTGAAAGGATCTTGCCATTCAGCTCTACCAGAAAACCCGTTTCCAAATGGATTATTTGACTCTGGGTTCGTAGGTGGTTATCTTGGGCTTGGGCACAGATGCTGATGTGGAGCTTGTGGCACCCTACAAGATAATTCTGTTTGGTTCTGTACTACTTTCGACCCTTGAATGGCTTGAGGCACTAGCACAACTGATGACTTCAAAACTAAGCCTTGTTGCAATCTTTTACCCAATGAGCCTGGACAAGAACACACGTGTGTCAAAGCCAACCTTCCTTATCTCCTTTGACAGTTGACCCACAAGTCAAGTGGCACAGAAGCATAGCACCAAGGCTCAGTGCCAGGGACTTTTTGTTGGAAGACAATTCGGTCTCTCCTGGTCTGCTCAGGGCCCCAAAGCTCCAGGATACAGGCTGAGGTAATCAACCACTTACTCCAAGCTTCTCCCCGTCAGGGCCCTGGTAAAAGACAGGGAGGTCAATACAGGGGCATGCCCAGGCCCTCTTGCAACACATTTTAGGAAAGGCCAGATCTAGCACAACAACCAGTACTACTTTTTATACTAGGCCTCAATGGAGCACAGCATTGAAGGCTTTTTCGCCAAAGAAGGCTCAAGAACTACAATAGGCCCCCAAGGCGCTCATTCTAGGCACTTCCTCCGTCACTTCTGGTGTGTGAAAAAACGCCATTCGCAAACAGCAGACCCAAAAAAGCATGACTGGCTGGTATGTTGCCCTCTGAGTGACAACCCGCTCTCCAGTATACCTCTATTTTTTTGAAATATTAAAATTGTAAATTTCAAATACTTCTTGATTTTCAAGTGGGGATCACAACATCTTGCATGTTGGCCACAATTGCCTCCAACTTGAGAACTTTTTATCTCAAACTACATCAAAGGACCCATTTCATTTCTAATTGAGAAACCACTCTGGTTGCCGGAATAGCACTCTAAGTTCATTTAGCACCTGGTCTTAGTGGAACTTCATTCTTCTTTCTAATCATGACCATTCAGGTGGGGCTTATTTCCACTTGAAGGCTCTGTTGTACCCTGAGTATCTGAGGATAAATCCCTTGGATGAAGAAGACAACTCAGGAAACTTCTGAACCTAGAGCAGAGTCTTTTCCAAGCAGCTAGTCAACCATCTACGTGATCAGTGACCTGGCCATGCATCAAGTCCAGAAACGGGATGCCAGCAAGTATTGATTTCACATTTCATGAACTCAAAGGAGGCAACAAATTCTCACGAGTCCACCTGAGGAGGCCGAAGACTGTAAGCGTCTACTGCCGGTTGCATGCATTTTCAACTTCTTCTTCTTATCACACATGAAGGCGTGACCTTTCCCAGTGAAAGTGACATATGCTTCCTCTCCAAAAACTAATCTCAAGTCACTATGCATGCTTATACTTTTATGCACATTTCAGTCCTTATACACGATAAGTGACCACATCCTTTACACAGGTGTATCATTAGCCAGCAGATTTATTTCCTAAATTATTTTGATTGTCCTTCAGAGACCTTTTTTCATTGGTTCTTTCTCCTTGTCAATTGATTGTGTTAATTAAAATCAATTTGCCCAGTCCTGAGTGACTTCACAGAAGCACATTGAAAATAAAACTGATAGATAGATATGCATAAATAAAAAATGAAAATCAAAAAAAAAGTGCCAACTTTAACACCTACACATTTTACCTATCTGTTCTCAACAATTGCATAGATTTTTCTTTTGGCCCTCCCTAATGATCCCAGTGATATAGTTTGAAAGGATCTTGCATTGCTCTACCCAGAAAAACCGGTTTCCAAATGGAGTTTTGACTCTGGGTTTCGTAGGTTGTTCGTTGGGAATTGGACACAGATGCTGATGTGGGGTCTTGTGCCACCTACAATGGTTCATGTTTGGTCTGTTCTGCTTTGATCCTCAATGGCTTAGGAGAGCACTACCACATGATGCCTTCAAACTAATCCTTGTTGCATCTTTCCCAATGAGCCTGTTCAAGAACAAAGTGTGTCAAAGCACCTTCATTATCCCTTTGACAGTGACCCTCAAGTCAAGTGCACAAAGCGTTAGCACCAAGGCTCAGTGCCAGGACTTATTGTGGAAGCAAATTTCAGTCTTTCCTGGTCTGCTCAGGGCCCCAAAGTCCAGGATTCAGGCTGAGGAATCACACCACTACTCAGTTCTCCCTCAGGGCCCTGGGAAAAGACAGGGAGGTCTACAGGGCATTCTAGGCCTCTTGCAACTCATTTTAGAAAGGCCAGATCTACACAACAACCACTACTTCTTTTATACTAGGCCTCAATGGAGCACAGCATTGAAGGCTTTTCCCAAGAAGGCTCAAGGAACACTACATTAGTGCCCCAAGGTGCTCATTCTATGCTGCTTCCCCCGCCCTTCCTGTGTGAAAAAAACGCCATTCGCAAACAGAGACCCAAAAAAGCGCGACTGGCTGGTATGTTGCCCTCTGAGTGACACCGCTCTCCAGGATACCTCTATTTTTTTGAAATATAAATTGTAATTTTCAAATACTTCTTGATTTTCAAGTGGGATCACAATATCTTGCATGTTGGCCACAACTGCCTCCAACTGAGAACTTTTTATCTCAAACTACAACAAAGGACCCCTTTCATTTCTAATTCAGAAAAACCACTATGGGCCAGAATGCACTCTAAGTTCATTAGCACCTGCTCTGGGTGGAAACTTCATTCTCTTCAAATCATGTCCCATTCAGGTGTAGCTTATTTCCACTTGAAGGCTCTGTGATACACTGAGTATCTGAGGATAAAATCCCTTGGATGAAGAAGACAACTCAGGAAACTTCTGACGCTAGATCAGGTATTTTTCCAAGCAGCTAGTCACCCATCTATGTGATCAGTGACCTGGCAATGCATCAAGTCCAGAAGGGATGCCAGCAAGTATTGATTTCACATTTCATGAACTCAAGGGAGGCAACAAATTCTCAGGAGTCACCTGAGGAGGCCGAATAATGTAAGCGTCTACTGAAGGTTGCAAATGCATTTTCACCTTTTCATCTCCTTATCACACACTGATCGTCCGTGACATTTCCAGTGAAGTGACATATGCTTCCTCTCCAAAACTAATCTCAAGTCACTATGCATGCTTATACTTTTATGCACATTTCAGTCATGTACACGATAAGAGACCACATCCTTTACACATGGTGTATCATTAGCCAGCAGATTTATTTCCTAAATAATTTTGATTGTCCTTCACAGACCTTTTTTTCTTGGTTCTTTCTCCGTGTCAATTGATTGTTTTAATTAAAAATCAACTTGCCCAGTCCTGAGTGACTTCACAGGAGCACATTGAAAATAAAACTAACTGATAGATAGATATGCAGAATAAAAAAATGAAAAAACAAAAAAACAGTGCCAACTTTTAACACCTACACATTTCTACCGAGCGTCTGTTCTCAAACAATTGCATAGATTTGGCCTCCCTAATGATCCCGGGGATACAATATTTGAAAAGTGGATGGTCTTGCCATCAGCTCTAACAGAAAACCGGGTTTCCAAATGGAGTTTTGACTCTGGGTTCGTAGGTGGTTCTTGGGGCTTGGACACAGATAGCTCGATGTGGTCTTGTGCCACCTACAATCGGTTCTAAGTTTGGTCTGTTCACGTTTGACCCTGAATGGCTATAGAGCACACACACCACATGATGACTTCAAACACAAAGCCTTGTTGCATCTATTTCCCCAATGAGCCTGGACAAGAACATCTAAGTTGTGTCAAAAAGCACCTTCATTACATCCCTTTGACAGTGAGGCCTACAAGTCAAGTATACGCAGAAAGGGCTTAGCAACACAAAGTTCAGTGCACAGGACTTATTGGGGAAGAACAAGGTTCGTGTCTCTCCCTACGAGGATCTGCCTTCTGGGCCCCAAAGTCCAGGATCAGGCTGAGGAATCACCATTACTCACGTTCTCTCCTCAGGCCCTGGGAAATAGACAGAGAGGTCTAACAGGCATACCCCAGCCTCTTGCAACACATTAGTGTAGAAAGGGCCAGAATCAACACAACAACCCAGTGAGGGGGGGGGGGGGGGACCCTGGGGGGACTTTTATACTAGGCCTCAATGGACGAGCATACAGCATTGAAAGGCTTTTCTCCCAAGAAGGCTCAAGAACTACATTAGGGCTCCCAAGGTCGCTCATTCTAGGCCGCTTCATCTCCGCATCATTTTGCACTGTGTGACACAAAAAATGCCACTTCGCAACAACCTTGAGACCCAAAAAAGCATGACTGCGGCTGGTATGTTGCACCCTCTGAGTGACACTCGCTTCTCCCAGTGATATCCCTCTATTTTTTTGAAATATGTGATTGTAAATTTCAAATACTTCTTGATTTTCAAGTGGGAACCATACACAACATCCTTGCATGTTAGGAGCCACAATGTGCCTCCAACTTGCAATGAACTTTTTATCTCAAACTACATCAAACGGACCCCATTTCATTTCTAGATATCAGAAACCAACTCTGGTGCCGGAATGCACTCTAATCTATCATTAGCACCCTGGTCTAGGTGGAACTTCGACTTCTCTTCTAATCATGACCATCATCAGGTGGGGACGTTATTTGCACTTGAAGGCTCTGTGGTACACTGAGTATCTGAGGATAAATCCATTGGATGAAGAAGACAACTCAGAAGAAACTTCTAAACATGCTAGATCAGGTCTTTTACACAAGCAGCTACCTAGTCACCCATCCACTATGTGATCAGTGACCTGGCGCATGCATCAAGTCCAGAACGGATGCCAGCAAGTATTGATTTCACATTTCATGAATCTTCAAGGGACGGCAACAAATTCTGCACAGGAACTTTCACCTCCCTGAGGAGGCCCTTGAACATCTGTAAAGCAGTCTCTACTGCACAGGTTGCATGCATATCTTCACCTTCTTCTTCCTTATCACACATGATCGAGCTGACATTTCCATTCCCAGTGAAGTGACGATATGCTTCCTCTCCAAAACTAATCTCAAGTCACTATGCATGCTCTATACTTTTATGCACATTTCAGTCTTATACACGATAATTGACTCACATCCTTTACACAGTGTATTCATTAGCCAGCAGATTTATTTCCTAAATTATTTGATTTTGCTCCCTTCACAGACGACTTTTATCTTGTTCTTTCTCCTCTGGTTCAATTGATTGTTTTTAATTAAAATCAACTTGCCAGTTCCTGAGTGACTTCACACGGAGCACATTGATAATAATAAAACGTGATAGATAGACTATGCAGAATAAAAAATGAAAAAACAAAAAAACAGTGCCAACTTTAAGACCTACACATTTCTACCATATCTGTTCTCAACAACAATTGCATAGATTTGGCCTCCCTAATGATCCCGGTGATACATTTGAAAAGATCTTGCCATCAGCCCTCTACCAGAAAACCGTTTCCAAATGGAGTTTTTGACCTTCTCTGGTTCGTAGGTTTGTTTTGGGCTTGGACACAGATGCTGATGTGTCTTGTGCCACCTACAATAATTTCCTGTTTGGTCTGTTCTCTTTGACCCCTGACTAGGCGTAGAGGCACTACCACATGATGATTTCAAACTAAGCCTTTGTTATGCATCTTTCCACAATGAGCACGGGACAAGAAACAAAGTGTGTCAAAGCACCTTCCTTTTTCCCTTTGATCAGTGACCCTCAAGTCAAGTGCACAGAGCTTAGCACCAAGGCTCTCAGTCGCAGGACTTATTGTGGATGACAATTTTCGGTCTCATCCTGGTCTGACTCAGGGCCCCAATGTTCCAGGATTCAGTTGAGGAATCACCACTAATCTGTTCTCATCCCTCAGGTGGCCCTGGGAAAAGACAGGGAGGTCTACAGGGCATCCCAGGCTCCTTGCAAACACATTTTAGAAAGGCCAGATCTACACAACCAGACCTAGTACTACCACTTTTATATTACTAGGCCTCAAGTGGAGCACTGCATTGAAGGCTTTTCTTAAGATGGCTCAAGAACTTCATTAAGGGGCCCAAGTCGCTCATTCTAGGCCGCTTCCTCCGCACTTCCTGCCTGATGAAAAAAAATGCCATTTTAGCAAAACAGAGACCCAAAAAAAGCGTGGGACTGGCTGGTATGGTGCCCTCTGAGTGACCATGCTCTCCAGGGTATACCCCTATGTTTATGAAATATGGGGGAAAATTTGTTTTAAATTTCAAAATACTTCTTGATTTTAAAGTGGGACCCCAACAATCTAGCTTGTTGGCCACATTATGCCTCCAACGTGAGAACTTTTTAATCCTCATAACTACATCAAAGGCCCCCTTTTCATTTCTAATTGAGAAAACCACTCTGGTGCCGGAATGCCATTCTAACTTCCATTAGCACCAGGTCCCCTTGGTGTAAATTCATTCTCTTCTAAATCATGACACACATGTCAGGTGGGCTTATTTCCACTTTCGAAGGCTCTGTTGTACCCTGAATATCTGATGATAAAGCCCTTGGAAAGAAGAAAGACAACTCATGAAACATTCAGACCCTAGAGCATGTTCCTATCTTCCAAGCGAGCTAGTACAACCATCTTTGTGATCAGTTACCTGCCATGCATACAAGTCCAGAAGGGATGCCAGCTAGTATTGAATTTCAACCTTTCATGAACTCAAAAAAGGGAAAACCAATTCCTCACAGAGTCTCCTGAAGAGGCCGACATACTGTAAGCGTCTACTGAAAAACAGGTGGGCATGCATTTTTCCACTTCATCTCCTTTATCGACAGCATGAAGGCGGTGACCTTTCCCAAGTGAAGATGACATATGCTTCCACTCCAAAATTTAATCTCGAAAGTCCCTATGCATGCATAAAACTTTTATGTAGGCATTTTCAGTCAAAGACACGATAAGTGCCCTACAACCTTATTAACTCAGGTGGTAACATTAGCCATCATAATTATTTTCCTACATTATTTTTGAATGTCTCATCAGAGACCTTTATTTCTTGGATCTTTCTCCATGTCCACTAGATTGTGTTAATTGAAATCAATCGTGCCCAGTCCCTGAGTGACTTCCACAGAAGCACAATTGATAATAAAACTGAAAGATAGATAGTGCATACGATAAAAAAAATGAAAAATCAAAAAAACAGTGCCAACATTAAAACACCTACACATTACTATCTCTTCTGTTCTCAACAATTGCATAGATTGGCCTCCCTAATGAACCCAGATGATATATTTGAAAAGGATCTTGCTCTACCAGAAAACCGGTTTCCAAATGGAGTTTTTGACCTCTGGGGTTCGTAGGTTGTTCTTGGAATTGGACACAGATGCTGATGTGGTCGTTGTGTCCACCTACAATGGATCTGTTTTGGTCTGTTTCAGCTTTGATCCTCAATGGCTTAGAGCACTACCACAATGATGCCTATCAAACTAATCCTTGTTGCATCTTTCCCCCAATGAGCCTGTTCAAGAACAAAGTGTGTCAAAGCACCTTCATTATCCCCTTTGACAGTGACCCTCAAGTCAAGTGCACAAAGCTTAGCACCAAGGCTCAGTGCCAGGACTTTACTGTGGAAGCAAATTCAGTCTTTCCTGGTCTGCTCAGGGCCCCAAAGTCCAGGATTCAGGCTGAGGAATCACCACATACTCAGTTCTCCCCTCAGGCCCTGGGAAAAGACAGGGAGGTCCTACAGGGCATTTCAAAGGCCTCTTGCAACTCATTTTTAGAAAGGACAGATCTACACAAACATACCACTACTTTCCATTTATACTAGGCCTCAATGGAGCACAGCATTGAAGGCTTTTTCCCAAGAAGGCTCAAGAAACAACATTATGCCCCAAGGTTTGCTCATTCTATGCTGCTTCCCCCGCCCTCCTCCTGTGTGAAAAAAAACGCCATTCGCAAACAGAGACCCAAAAAAGCGCGACTGGCTGGTATGTTGCCCTCTGAGTGACACCGCTCTCCAGGATACCTCTATTTTTTTGAAATATAAATTGTAATTTTCAAATACTTCTTGATTTTCAAGTGGGATCACA
>JAKELJ010000613.1:0-20336 GCA_025594165.1 Tamias sibiricus
TGCCCCTCCGTGGTCTGTCACTTGGGGGATCTTCAGCTCGTGTTCTGGGGTTTGTTTACGTCCCTGCGCTCCGTCTCTGCTGAGGCTCCCAGAAGCTTTTCCCTGACCCCTGCGTGCCCGGCCGCTGCTCCCCGGAGCCTGGTGGCCGCCTGAGCTGGGCGGCTTCTGCCTTCGCCAGTGCCGTCCTGCAGCCAGCTGCTGTTCGTTGGCTCCTGTTTTCCTGACGCAGGTGCGTTCCTGCTCCTTGCTTGGAGTGTTCTGGGTTATATTTTCTGGGTACCCGTGAAGTGTGTTGCTGGGAGTGGACTTAGACGGGGCCTCCTGCCAGGGAACTGGTAGGCACGTCCTGAGAAGAACCTTAGTGAAGCTGGTGTTATTGCTGAAACCCTTGTCTGCAGTGTTGTCCGGTGGAGCCCTGGGATTGGAGTTGCTTGGCCAGGCAGGCCGTCACCTTTTTTTTTTGTACCAGGGATTGAACCCAGGTGCCAAACCATGAGTCTGCACATCCCCAGCCCTAATTTAATCTTTCTTTCTTATGGTTTTTATGTTTGAGAGACAGGTCTTGCCTTAAGGTTGCTTTCAGGCCCTTGCTAAATTTGCTGAGGCTGGCCGTGAAACATGTGATCCCTCTTGCTATCAGCCTTCGCCCACAGCATTTGAGCTTACAGGTGTGTGCCCATTGTAACCAGGAAGTAAACTCAGGGGCACTTCGACTCTGAACCACACCATCACCCAGTCCCCAATCTTGTATTTTAATTTAGAAGACAGGGTCGCACTGAGTTTGCTAAAGACGCCTCGCTAATTGGCTAAGGCTGGCTTTGAAACTCGAGATCATCCTGCCACAGCCTCCTGAGCCGCTGGGATGAACAGGCCTGCCACCGTGCCCAGCAAGCAGCACCACCCTTGTCTAGGCCAGTGTGAAGGTCCCTGTGCGTCTCAACATCTGCTCTGTCTGTCCTTGGATCCGTCCAAAGCCATTCTCTGTTCTGGTCCTTGGAAGATTGCACACAAAGGGGCATCCATCGGGCCAGGCAAGGAGCCCAGGAAACCCCCGAGCGAGTGCGGATTTGGTGATTTTGATAGCATGTTGGAAGTATCCGAGTGACCGCTTCGTTTCCACGGCTCATAGGTCTGGATTAGCAAATATTCAGATTATCCTGTGGCAGAGAGGGCACTGAGTAGCCTGTGGCCCTCCCTCCATCCCTCTGCCTGGTCCAGGCCGTGGCCTGCGATGACCGCCGACAAGGGAAGCCGCCCGTGCGGCTGGGGCCTGCATCCACAGAGCACCCCAGAAGGGCGTGCGGTTGGCCGCCCCGGGACTTGGACCCGAAGCCATGTTTGTCCCGTCCCCGTGGGCCTGGCCCCCATGGGAGGGCAGGTCCCTTGGGTGAGTGTGTTGGAGAGAAGCAGTGGAGCCCTGCGTCTGGGGGTGGGCAGGACGGGCTTCCAGCAGTTCATGCTTCTTGTCCCGTCAACAACCCCAGGGGGTGAGGCGCCGCCTTGCTCCAGGAGCGCTGGGCTGGGGGGGCACAGCACCCTGGCCCGTCCGACCAAGTGAAGTCACGCCCAGGGCCCCATGGGGGCCTCTGCTCTCCTCCTGGACTGACGGCGGTGCCTCTGGTGCTCATCGCGTGGTTGCCACTCTCGGAGGAGCGGCGCTGGGCTTGCGCGCTGGCCCCCGCCCTCCCCCTCTCGCTGCCAGGGTGGGGGGTGGTGCATGAGCTGGCAGCCCGCGCCGAGGGCAGAGGCACGGCGGCAGGGCGGAACCCCGGGAAGCGTGACAGGCCCAGGTGCCTGCTGTCCACTGGGGAGTGGACATGTCAACACGTCTCACACTTCGTGGTCAGAGTGGCCCCTGTGACCCCCAGAGGCAATGTCCGTCACCACCCGCACTGTTTCGTGACAGAAACCCTGTCCTCGCTGAGCAGGCACCCTGCACCCCTCCCCCGCCACTGGGTCTGTGTCCTGTGCCCCTCGGCTCACCTGTTCCCACACCTGTGCCCGGTGCCCGCTGGTCTGCTTCTTCCCAGGGTCCTTGTGGACTGTATTGAGGTAGATCGGGAGGGGCCTTGTCCCAGCAGTCCCCGGAGTTGTTTAGCCGCCGGAATGGGATTGCAGCCTGGAAAACGCTGAGACAGCGGTAAGGTGTTCCGAGACTGGATGGAGACGAAAAAAAAAATCTTTAATCTATCTGTCTCAGTCTCGTGTAATTTTCCAGCACCACATACCCCCTCTCACAAGAAACCAATCACGTACTCTCACAAGAAACTAACAATGTATCTATACACTAGCGATAACCCTGTCCTTTTTCACTCCTCACAAGAACCAAAGCCACGTAATCTTACAAGAAACTACAATTGTACGATACAATAGCGATTACCCGGTCCCTTTCTCGATCACTTGTCTCATCCCTTGCGATCCACTGCAGGGAATTGTTGCTTGCGCGACTCGTGCTGAGTTCACGTGACTACGCTCAAATCTCTCGAGATGCAGGGGCCTAGTCCTACGTGAGTACTCGACGGAAGGAGACTACGCCTAAAAAGGTCAATCTGCTGAGATCTTTGCTCATAATATATACGAGATAATGGGGCCAAGTCCCGTGAGACTACGGAAGGCGGACAATTCCCAAAAAATTTCAATCAGTCACAAATTCAAACCACCAATGCTTAGCGTATATCCCCAAACAGGGCTCACCGCATTTTCCCCCACTTTTGTATTATAAGAGGGGTTGATCATAGGACGTTCTATGGGCTTCCAAACATTTCTTTCCCCTCATCGGTTAAAGTCAAGGCTGTGCCGTGACCTCCTGTCTATATGTTGATATTTTTGGCGTTAGGCACTTGTGTCTATCTCCCGACGCGACTGTGCCTGTCTTAGGTTGTCCCCCTTCTGAGGATCTTACCTCGTTCATTGGCTAAACCAGCCATCCTAATGGAGCCATTTAGGTTCGACTCCGTGTAAGCTTGACTAAACTGCCGTTCCAAATTGGGTGGAGATGCTGCGGCTTTAAAGGCAACAAGCCTTTTTTGGTGACCTAGTCAAATTGCATAGCACTATCAAATTCTTTAAACAAATCCGCTTGCCCTAAGTTCTATCAAGTAAACGACAGTGATTGTTCTATAATCAAATACCCGCAATGTACTGTCCCAATGAAGTCCCAATCAATGAATGTTCAAATATTGTTCCACTTGTTATATACCAAAAACGTAGATCTTGGATGGCCACAATGCATAGCAGAGCAGAGGCCACACTGCTGGTGAGGTTGTTTGAACATTTGAGCACCAGGGAAGCTTGCAGCGACCGCGATCCACTTGCAGCTGTAGAAAGCAGCCGTCTTTTTATGTCTAGACGATGCCACCGGCAAATCTTCAGGGCCCGCTATCCTAAGAGACTGAAGCATCAAATATTAAAGGAAAGGCAAGTGCTATTCCAGCACTGAGTCAGAGAGGCGAGTTGTCAAACTAAAAATAGAATTATTAGATAGGAAAAATAATTGTTGATTTCTGCTCACACACATTGCAGCCTGAGCTCCCACAAACATAAGCTGGCAAAATATCATATTTAGAACAAAACAAAGAAAGACTGAGGGTAATTACTGCATTAAAGATGATTAAATAAAAACTAAAAGCACTTGAGAAATAATTTGTTAGCTGGAAAAAGAACTCTCGAGTTTTCTGCATACACAGCAGTCTTTTACCTGTTGAAATAATTGAAATTAATCATTTATTAAACAAATGAAGTTAATAACAAATAAGCAAACCTCATGTCAAAACACCAAAATATCCAGGTTATACAGCACTAGTCATATTTTTTGCTAAAGAGATAGTCCCTGGGACACCTATAAACAAAATTGAAGGTACCGTTCACTTATTAAATTATTTACCCATTTTGAATATCTTAAACTTAAATGAATTAGAGTTATTTGGATCCATATATATATATATATATTCATCAAGCGCTTTGTTATTTTTTGATGTCACACTGGACAGAACAGACGCACAAGTACAAACATATATTTGTGACGTCACATTAACATGAAATTTAGACAAATACACAGACATAAACACATATATAAAAAGTAAAAAAATCTTATATATATATAATTGTGTGCACACTAAAGAGAGATCTCTTCGTCCCAGCCGGGAGGAATGACACTTAAGTTGTGACATATTTTGAAGGACTCTTTTAAGGGAATCATTCCATATCTTCATCATGGTCCTCCTTGATTTTGTACCTTTTTTATTAATCTTGATTCCTCAACAACTTCATCTTGATCCTTTTGATGTTCGGTACCTTGCTTTATTAATCTATGAATGGTATCCATATTGGAGAGGATTCATGCTTTGGAAAGACACAAACAGATCCTCCTCCCCCAAATTAATACTGGATCCGGGACCCTTCCATGTACCCTGAAAGAACATCCTTCCAGTAAAACCAAAGGTTTATGGTTGTTGATGTGGGTTCCAATGTCTGTCTCCAGCAGAAATAACATCAGAGTCTAAAGTTAAAAATTTAAAGTAAACAGGGGGCAACATGCCCAATCTGTTCCTTAGGATTTTTTCCAGTTTCCTTCTTTCTGTTTTTAACTACATAACTTTTTAGTGTGCGGTTTGCTCTTTCAATAATGCCTGACCTGAGGATTGTATGGATGCCCTGTTTTATGGGATATGTTGAATTTTGCGCAAAACTGTTTGAAAGATGAGGAACGTATAAGCGGGACCATTATCTGTTTTAAGCATTTTGGGGATGCCCAATTGCAGCAAAGCCATTGTAAACAATGAGATGTGACATCTTTAACTTTTCATCCGGATGTACGGATTGCAAAAATCATGCCTGAGCATGTATCTATGGTTACATGGAATAAATTGCAATTTTTCCAAAGCTTGGCTCATGAGTAACATCCATCTGCCACAAATGATTGGGCATTAATCCTCTAGGGTTAACACCAAAAATGAGGATTGGGCAAATGTGTCATACAAGATTTACAATCTTTTACAATTGTTCTGGCTTGCTCCTTTGTGATTTTAAACCTACGTTGCAAGGTGGTGCTGTTGACGTGAAACTGGGAATGAAATAAAGTAGCTTGTTGTAGTGCTGAAAGTATAAATATTTGTTTTTGTAAGTTCATCTGCCTTTTGATTACCTTCATGGAGGGGCCAGGCAAATTTAGTATGTGCTCTAATATGGCCTACGAATAGAGGTTCTTTTCTTGCCCACAAAAAGTTTTTGTATCTGATAAAACAATTTAAAGGCTGGAGTATGAGGTGCTATTGGTCCTGCTAACTCTAATTTTGGGGACGGCTTGTACAATATAGTGGCTACTGAAAAAATGTTTATGGGGCTGGTCTCTAAAATTTTCCAGAGCTCTTACCACAGCGTTTCCAATTCCACTAGTTGAGCTGATTTGTGTGCAGTTATGTAAGTCATATTTTCTTTGTAGTGACTACTGCAGCAGTACCATTTGAGGACCCATCTGTAAATACATTAAATGCCTTAGAATAGGTTGATTTTTTATTACCTGTGGAAATAAAATAGGATGATTAATACAAAAAGATAATATAGGAGACTTAGGAAGGTGATTATCAAAATTTGCAGAGGTAGAGCATCTAGCTATAGCCCAGTCATTATCATTTGAAGCATAAATATTCAATCTGTGACGATGAATAGGGAGTAATAATAGTAGCAGGGTGAATGCCAAATATTTTAGTAGAAAGTTTTTAAGTCCTTGAAGAATAAGTTTAGCCACCATGGAGGTATATGACTCAATTAATGCTTTTAGGAGAGACAGGCAAATGTATCCATAATAAAGGCCCTTGTTGCCAAAATACTCCTGTAGGTGTTATATTGTGAAGAAATAATAATCAATATCAGCTGGTTGAGTTAAATCAAATCTGTCACAATGAGCTCCTTCTATGCTTTTTCTACTACCTTTAAAGCTTTTCTCTAGCATCAGGAGTCAATGTTCGCGGTGAGGATGGATCAGGGTTCCCCTCGAAGGATATCAAATAAAGGTATTTTTAATTGGCCAGTAGTGAGGTTTAGTGTAGGGCGAAGCCAATTAATGTCTCCCAGTAGTTTTTGGAAATCATTGAGGGTGGTTAAATGTTCTTTATTTATTAAAATTTTTGGGGTCTAACAAAAGTATCCATGATTTTAAATCCTAAATATAATATGGGAGATCTGGTTTGAACTTTTTCTTCTGCTATATATAATCCGTATTTTTTAAAATTTTCTACCATGTCACTGAATATATTAAATAAGATTTTTTGATTAAGGGTGGGCCAGTAAAAAATATCATCCATGTAATGTAGACACATGAGGTTTGGATATTTATTTTTTAATGGGTTGGATGCCTTGTCCACATATATTTGGCATATGGTGGGGCTATTAAGCCATTCCCTGCGGCAAAACCTTCCATTGATATCTCTGATCAGGGCCATTATTGTTAATAGAAGCGAACTGAAAAAGCAAACCTGGGGGCATCCAGAGGATGTATGGGAATAGAAAAGAAGCAATCCTTTATATCAAGACTAATAACATGGAAATTTTTTGGAATAAGCTATAGGATTCGGAAGTCCAGGTTGAGTAAGGGCCCATGACTTGCATGGTTTTATTAATTTGTCTAAGATCATGTAATAATCGCCATTTTTTCCTGATTTTTTCTTGATCACAAATATGGGGGAATTCCAGGGAGAGGTGGAATGTTCTATATGTCCTGCTTTTAAATTGTTCTCTTAACTAGTAGGTGGGCCGCTTGTAATTTCTCTTTAGATAGGGGCCACTGAGGGACCCACACCTGGCTTATTCAGAAAGCCATGGTTATTTTCAAAATTATTTTTCTCAGTGGCCCCAAAGAAAAATGTCTTTTTTCCTATATGATAATGATTTCTTTTAGGGTTAAGCTTACCCTGTACTTTTTGATGATTTCTTTTAGGGTTAAGATTACCCTGTATGTTTTTTACATTTAACACCTGCAGAGTTTTGGTTGCAAGGTGTACTCCCATTTGTTGTAAAATATCTCTTCCCCATAAAGTAACCGGTAGATTAGGTAAAACATAAGGCTGAAATGTGCCTTTATGTTCCTTCATCATCCTCCCATTTTAAAATTACCGCACTTTTTTCTGGGAGGTTATTATATCCCAAGCCTCTTAAACTGGTTGAAGCTTTTTGTAGAGGCCAGTGTTTGGGCCATTGACGTAAATTAATGATGGAAGAATCAGCTCCAGTATCTATAAAGACCCTCCATTTCTATTCCTTGGATTCTTATTTTACACATAGGCCTCCTTGTACAGTCCCGAACCCAGCAAACCATGGGTTTTTGCGAATCAGTGGAACAAAATCCTCTATTGTTCCTATTTAGAGGCATAATCATTTTAAATGAATTATGTAAATTTGGAAGGAGGAGCACTGAGCAATTCTATCTCCCTGATTAATAGAACTTATACTTTGGGGTGAGCTAAGCATTATTTTTATTTCCCCTTTATAGTCTGCAGTTTATTACGCCTGGGGTCACTTGCAAACCTAATAAGCTTTCAGGACTTTGCCCCCGATAATAAGAAATCCTACAGTCCCACCCTGAGGGAAGAGGTCCCCTGACTCCTGTGGGAATCAGATGAACCCCCATTTCAGGTGTTAACACTATTCGGCGGTGGAACAGAGGTCTAATCCTGCATTTCCTCCTGTTTCCTCTGGCGAGGGAGTGGATGGGTAATAGGGATTGTGTCGGGGAAAGCATCTGAGTGGATGCTTGAGGATACTCCTCCTCCAATGCCCTCGTACATTTGTGGGCCCCGGGGCATTGGGCCCCGTGCCCTGTTTTTTTTTGAATTCCCTGAACAAAAGGAGTTTCCATGGATGTCAAATTTTGAATAGCATTTATTGGCCCAATGATTTCCTTTCTTACACCTGGGGCAGCAACCTGGAGTACGGTATGAAATTGGTCTTATTTCTCTTTGGGGATTTTTGCCTAGAATAGCATGATTGATTATGATAATTTTGCCTAGAATATCCTGATTGATTATAATGTCTATGTTGAGCCCTTGTAAAATTTTGAGGGGCAGCATCTCTCTCACAGCTGCTGCAATCACATTCCCTGTGACAAAGCATCATTTACATCTTTACATAGTTGTATATATATGGAAAGATCCTTTTTATTTTTCCATGGCCTGATGACTTCCTGGCAATATTTATTAGCATTTTCGTACGCTAATCTTGAATAACTAATGGCATAACTTGATCAATGTCTCCAAAAACTCTACCTGCAGTTCTCAAAAAGTCTATCAGCAAATTCAGCATATGGTTCATTAGGTCCTTGAATTACTTTGGACAAGCTACCTTGTAGATCCCCAGGTCCTTGTACAAAAAGTTTTCCATTGCCTTTAAGGCAGCTGCATTTATCTGAGCATATACTCCTGGGGTATAATGTTTTTGATCCTGTAATGTCTGCGAATTGCCCTTCTCCTGTGAGCATTTCTATATTATGGTCTCCAAACCCTGCATCTGCATTTCTTTTAGCTGTTTATATACAAAGTTCCTGAAATTGCGATCGCCAAACCAAGTATTGTCCCCCACTTAATGTTGCTTTACATAGACGTTTCCAGTCTGCGGGGGTTAAGCTAAAGGTGTTAAGGGACTCCAGTATAACTCAACGTGAAAGGAGCTTGGGGTCCATAAGTCATTACTGCCTCTTTTGAGATTTTTTATTGTTTTGAAATCTATTGGCTGGTGGCCCCTCTGTCCATTTTCATATTCAAATACTGGCAAGTTCCCAATGTATCTGTGAGTTACCCTCGAGAGCGCATAAGCGCTCGGAAGAAAGACTTTTTTATTTCTTTTTCTAGGGTATGCAAACGTCTAGTGATACCCTTCATATTTTCTGTAATCGATTTCACCCATGGGGGAGTAGAGGACACAAGTTTCCTCCACTTGATGATCCCTTATCTTGGTCTTCCTTAATTTCCTTTTATTCATTTTCTCAAAAATCACCTTTAGTTAATTTCTCCTCACTACTACTACTACTCATTGGTCCTAACTGACTCAGTAACATCCTGAGTCCCAGGTTCAATTGAGACCATGTATCCTTGAAATATCTCTAATAAAATCTTGAATAGCTTTAGCAGCTCGGATCTTTGTAATTTTGGGGACACTTCTAATACTCTCCTTACTGGGGTCTTAGTTGACTCACGGAATCTACGCTTTTATGATTGCCTTCACTGTTTTCTAAATCCTCCTCACTAACGACAGACTCATCCATATCCAAAGAATTCATCAAGAGCCTCGTACACTTGGGGTCTTAGTTAGTTTTTCGAACCCATTTTAACCGCTCTGACTAGAGACTCCTGCGAGTTTTTCTCAGTTCTTACCTGCCGTTGCTGAATTCCCCGTACGGGCCACCAACTGTTAGCCGGCCGGAAAGGGATTGCAGCCTGGAACGGCAGCGCCGCGGGAAGGAGTCCGGAGACAGGAATGGGAGACGAAAAAAATTCTTTAATCTTTCTGTCTCTGTCTCTTGTAATTTCTAACACTACATACACACTCTCACAAGAAACCAAGCCACGTACTCTGACAAAAACTACAATGTATCTATACAATAGCGATAACCCTGTCCTTTCACTCTACACAAGAAAACTCTGGTCTCAAGAAATAACAATGTTATCCATGTCCTTTCTCTCCTCTGCCCAGAGCAGAATGGTGCTTGCTCGATCTGCTGAGTCACTCCTCAAATCTCTCGAGATCCTGGGCCAAGTCCCGTGAGACTAACGGAAGGCGGACAAATGCCAAAATGTCAATCTGCTGAGTCATTGCTCAAATCTCTCGAGATACTGGGCCAAGTCCCGTGAGACTACGGAAGGCGACAATGCCCAAAAATGACCTATGGGGACCCATAGTCAACCGCAATCTTAGCTATCTACCCCAAACAGGGCTCTCCCGCTTGTAGAACAGGAAAAGACCTCCCTGTCACCGCCGTGTTGCATTGTAGTCGTTTGAGGTCGATGTTTGTGACTTAGCTGTTTTTTTCTTCTTCCATTTTAGCCAAAATACATCTCTCAGTGCATTGATGAAATCCAAGCAGGAAGCTGAAGCAAGACAACATCGCGGTGAAGGCCAATGCAAGTCTGCAAGCTGACGTATGTAAGTTGCCTCCTGACCTGGCCCACCCTGGCCTGCCAGCCTGCAACCCTGCCAGGCTTCTGTGTACTTCTACACCTGTCCACATTCCGAGCTGCCTGCGTGCGTGTGTGCGTGAGATTAGGTGTCCTGGCCTGTCACACTCACTGCTGCTGTCGCCCCCGCGCCAACTTACTCCAGGTCAGGCTGTGTTGAACTGCCAGGCTGGCAGGGGCTGGGTGGTGAGTGAGGCGCTGGCCTAAAGGAGCCCCCGCCCTCAGAGGAAGGCCTGGAGGCTAGGAGTGGGGTGGAGCCAGGCTACTGAACCTGCCAGCTTGCCCTGGTCCTCCTACCTGATTCCTCCTCAGAGATGGGGAGGGGCTTGTCCCCGCAGTCACCGGAAGGGCACTTGTAGACTCCAGCTGTTGCAGGAGCCCGGAGCCTTGGGTTTGGGATGCACAGTGGAGTCAAAGGCCGTGTTGGCATTGTAGCGTCGTTGCTAACCTGGTCCCTGTGATTCATGAGTGTCAGCAACTGTTGCGGGCGGCCCCCGGGTGTGTGGGGAACTTGGTGGCTGAGCAACCGACCTGGAGCGCGCGTCACCGTCTAAGCCTGCTCCTGGTCTCGCATTGGCTTGTGAGTAAAAAATTTCCCGTGCCTCCTTCGTACAGTGGCAAATGTTAGGGTACGACAGCAGCAGGGCTGCCTTTCAACATCATCCGAAGTGATGAGTGCCTCCAAGTTTCACAGTCAAGGAGTGGTATGGGGCATGGGGTGGGTGTCCTCCCACACACCAACCATCCCCCAGGGCCCAGACGTGGGGCTGGCACAGGACAGTGGCGCAAGTAGTCAGCTGTCCCCCGAACCGCAGCCGCAAAGCTGCAACCCCAGGGGGTGAGTCACGGGCCCTGGAGGGTATCACCTCTCGTTTTAAAAAATCCTCAGGGCCGAGGCGCAGCTCGCGGTGGAGCCTTGGCGTAGCCGGAGCGAGGCCCTTGGGTCCGCCCCAGTTACTGCAACGCCAGCGCCAGCCCTGCTGCAGTTGGGTATATAAGTCCCATCTTGCCCAAATTGTCCAGGGCGTGGGAACACCCTAACAAAAGCGGAAGTGGAGGAGAAATTCACCATTTATGGTAACTTTGAAACAACTCTTTGAGTGATTCATAACGTTGGCAGAGTCGAAACT
The DNA here is from genome assembly GCA_025594165.1 of Tamias sibiricus. Lineage (NCBI taxonomy): Eukaryota > Metazoa > Chordata > Mammalia > Rodentia > Sciuridae > Tamias > Tamias sibiricus. Next base: position 11,294 of record JAKELJ010000613.1, read on the forward strand.
TGGGAACTTAATGGGTGAAAGGAAACGTATAACAAAGAGACCAAAATGACAGCAAACCTACTAACGAATGACCTACCTATCCCAGGTCCACGGGCTGTGTCCAGGCAATATGTCATCCCCCCGAGGTTTTGTCCATTTATTAAATACATGTATGTGTAAGTTTTCCATTTTGTGTTTTAAATAAGAGTCAACAAAATGTTTGGTTCTGTGAGTCCTGAACAGAGTGTATATTTTTTTTTTTTTTTTTAAGAAATTGGGGGGGAAAAAACACACAGTTAGATTTGATGGACCCCTAAGAAAAAATCAACAATTGATCTTGTCGGAAGATCACTTCGTTACCCTGTCCTTGTGCCTCTGAGATGTTTTTCCTTTTTTCCTTCCCCTGGGACTGGGGATTGAGCCCAGGGGGGCTGTACCCACTGAGCTACATCCTCAGGCCCCTTTATTAAATTTTTTATTTTGAAGACAGGGTCTCACTAAGTGTGCCCAAAGCTGGCCTTGAACTTCTATGATCCTCCTGCTTCAGCCTTCCAAGTTGCTGGGATCACAGAGTGTGAGCCATCACAACACCTTGCCAGTATTATTACTGATGTTTCTTGTGTCCTGGGATAGGACTGGGGCCGCACACATGCTAAGGCGGGTGCTCCTCCTGAGCCGAGCATTCCCCGTACCACTGTTAACTTGTAGTGGAGAAATATATACCAGGTTTTGTCAGCAACCGTGGTGGTTGCCCATGCGCACTGCGGTGTTAAAAGCATTCTCTGACACTTTGTGAGTGACTCATGGGCAGCTCTGCGGCCTGCTGAAGGAGTGGTCCTGGGTCATCACCAAACTCGAACTCAGGTAACTGTTCTGCCGGGTTTCCCAGGAAGGAGTTCCGGGCTCAGCAGTTCCCAATCGTGTTGAGAGCTGGCAGGGTTTTTGGGCGGCCCATAGAAAACGGTGGATTCAGGACTAGCTGCACCCAACCATGCTGGAGAGCTCCTTGAGCTGTGTGGGGCCCTGGCTTGTCCAGGTGCACTTGAGCCACCGCCCCCAGCCCCTGGGCAGAGGACAACTGCTGGCTGAGTCTCGCAAAGGGCTGCCTCATGTCTCTACACGTTCTGTTCACTCAACTCCACAGCGAAGCGGCTTACCACGTGCTGCTTCCATCCCAGGTGCTTTCACGAAGGCACATGATGTCATCATGCTGACGAACAAAACAGATACGGACGTAAGGCGCCCGCCGGCGCCACCACCCAGCCACGCTGGCACTCCCCTGCCTCCAGTGGATGTGGGAGAGAGCCTGGAGGGTGGCCTTGAGGCGCTGGTGGACCCCGGAGCCCCTGGCTTCACCACCACTCCAGCGGCAGCTTCGGCCCCTGACGACCGGCATGCACGGATGGTCTTTGTTTCCTTTGACTTAGTCGCAGAGGCAGAGTCGCTGGAGGCTCCCTCTGGAGGCTAGGCCTTGGGGCGGCTCCCTTTCTTGGGTCTCCCACTGAGGGCCCCTGGTGATGGGGTGGCCCAGGGCTCTGGAACCGCTGCACTGAGCCCACATCTCCCAGCCCCTTGTCTATTTTTTATTTAGAGACAGGTTCTCACTGAGCGACTTAGGGCCTCGCTAGGTTGCTGAGTCTCGGCCCTTGAACTTGCACTTGACCCCAGGTTATCCTGCCATCAGCCCTCCTGAGTTGGTGGAGGGTGATAGGCAGGGGGCCAACTGTGCCAGGCTCGCCCTGGGTTCTTTTAAGTGTTGGGTGAGGTAGGTATAGGGGGGGAAAGCTCTTACCTCGCTGGGTGGGCCGTGAGACCACAGAGGAGTTCACTCCTCCCCGGCCCCGAAGCCTTCTGGCCCCAGGACGGGGGCCGCAGGTTGTGAGCACCTTGGAGGCCCGCCCTCTCCGTATGGTGCTGGCCCCGCCAGGTCACCCATGACATCAGAGGCTAGTCCACGCTCACAATTGAACCGGGGCAAGGGCCAGGACTACCTGGGCAAAGTGTGGGTTGCTGGTTGACCAAGCACAGCCCCCGAGGTGCAGAGCCCTGAGCAGAATTGGTCCTACTGAGCGCATGGTGCGGGGGAGGCCAGCTTCGCGGCCATGGATGAGGGCACGGCTCCTAGGTGTGGCCTGTGGGGACTGCAGGGGCAGTGCCCACGTGGGATGGCCTGGGCCCATTGGGGTTATCTGCGAGGAAGAAGGATGGATGGGTTGCCAGATGGCGGAGGCGTGGGGATGCAGAAAGCAGGTGGTCCCCGCATGCGTCAGCTCGCCCCGCCCCTCCGTCCTGGCTGTGGGTCGGGCCTGTGGTGCCGGGCACCTCCCGGCCTCACGTTCCTAACAGAGCTCACGACTGGCCCTGGCAACCAGAAGGGTCCTAAGGAGTACGCTGTTGGGTCCCCGGATGTCCTGGTTCAGGATGGCAGGTGGCCTTCTGAGCAGCGGCGTGCCACCTGCAAATCCCGATGGGCTTCTCATCGTAGTTCACAGGAGGTCACCACAACAGCACGTCTTAGGGTGTCGTGTGCCCTGGGCCTTGCTTTTTCTCTTTTTTTCTTTTAAATGTTGGTTTATTAAGTGAGGAAAAATGAGAACTCCCGCAGGTCCAGGGGACCAAATAAGGGTCGACTCCCCTACTGTGATGTTTTTTGTGGTTGTTGGTTTTCAGTACCCGTAGTTGAAGTTGGACGCAGTGACGTTATTTCGTGTGTTTTTTATTGTGGTGCTGAGGACTTGGAGCCCTAGGGCCTCACACCCGAGCAGCGCCACCTCTGAGCGGCCACCCAGCCCCCTGCTGGTGCAGTGAGCCAGACTCTGGGCCGCAGCTCCTGGACCACAGGCCCAGGGGCCAAGGAGGGGCTGCTGTGCTGGGGCCGGGACCCGGGGCCCAGGGCTTCCTCACGAAGCCTCTCAGCAGAGCCCCCTTCAGCAGCACCCTCAGTGTCTGGTGCCAGCCCCGTGGCTCTGCGGATTTGAGGCTGCCTCTGCAAGTCAGTGCTCCTGGGGGCCGAGGGGCTTCGCCAGGGTTGCTGAGACAAGCGTTTCCACCCTGGGGCCTGGGTGGCGGCCACACGCCTGGGTCTCCTCCTGTGCCGACCGGGGACGAGGGTCGGTTCTCGGCGCCCACCCCGGGCTCCACGTAGGCATGGAGCTCCCGGCCTCCTCCAGCAGGCAAAGCCCAGGGCAGCGCGTGGCGCCCAGAGTGCCCCTGCATGGGGAGCGTGCAGCTTGGTTGTAACAGTGAGGCCCTGGGAGCTGCTGGCTGCTCCTCCTTTGGCCCGCTCCCTAGTCTCCTGCAGCTCTTCCTTGTTCCCTGTTCCCCTGGAAGCTGAGTGTAGCCCGCCCGCCAAGCGCTTCCAGCAGCAACACGCCGAGGGCTTCATCCCTGCCTGTCCCTGGGGGGCAGGGCCCTTAGGACTCTTCCTGGATGTGCTGTGGCTTGATGGTGCCTCGTGCAGAATTCTGCCCCAGGCCCTGGAGGCAGTAGGCAGCTGGGACCGGAGCTGCACCTGGCATGCTAAGACGGCTCCTCTCCTCCTCCTCAGGACCTGAGCAGCCCCAGCCAGTACGACACGGAGAGTATGCGCTGACTGCCCTGGCCTGTTTTGTACCCCAGATACTGGCCAGAGACCCGGCAAATGACATCATGACACCGGGTGAGTTTTGCCATCCTGCCCTGCAAGCCCTGCCCTTTGTCCCCTGTTTGCGGTGCCTAGAACTTTGGTTGAGATGTCCCACTCAGAAAGACTTTTCCGTGTGGAACCAGATGAGCGTGGCCCACCTGAGTGTGCCTGGATGAGACATGGGAGCTCAGCTGCTTGTCACGCCTGGCGGGGGGACCTGCCCTGGGGTCCCACGTGAGTCCCTGCGTTTCCTGAGTTGGACTTGAAAATGGACTCCTGTTGGGCAGGAGGAAAGCCGGGAGTCCAGTGTGCCAGGCCGAGGGCGGCCGGGTCTCCTCGCTGAGCTGTGTCCGCCTGGCGCTTTCTCAGGCGCCGGCCAGCCCAAGTGGTGGTGCCCTGGGGACTCCCCAGCGCCCTGGGTGTCGTTCCCAGTGGGACTCCTCATGGCACCAGTCCAGCACGAAGGCAAGCCCGGTGGCCAACAGCCGGCACCGGTACCCCGGCCACGCTGGGGTCTGCTTTCCTTCCTTTGCCACATCAGGATGTGGACAGTGGCGCTGCCCCCACCTGGCGTACGTCCCATGGTGGTCAGCCTTGACTGCGGGATGTGTGGGTGGCCGGCCTGAAGGGTTGTGGAGGCCCTGCGGCCGCTGGCTCCGCGTCCCTAGATTCAGGGTCAGTCACAGAACTCAATCCCCAGGCCAGATCTGGCCGGCTGCCAGTTGCAGACCAAGTTTTTAAAAAATAAGGTGACCTGGACTTTGCCAAGCAGTATGGCCGCTGCCCGGTAGCCCCCGATACCCCAGGCCAGGCAGGGGCAAGAGGGCCACTTGAGCCCAGAGGCTTGCGGCCAACCTGTGTAAGCCCTCGGTACCCCGTGAGACCCATCTCAAAAAACAAGGGAAAAAAATACAAATTAAGCCAGGTGTCTGGTATACACCTGGGCGAACACCTTGTGCTGCTGTCCTGCCCAGGCCAGCCAAATGGCTTGGCCATCCAGGCAGAGCCTCCGGACGGAGGCCAAGGAGGGGGCCCCCCCCCCCCCTGCAGGCCAGAAACATCCCCTGACGGGCCTGTCCAGACCAGCTGACCGCTCTGAGGAGCTGGGGCCACCAGCAGCCGGCGAGGAGCTGAGGGTGGGGCGAGGCGGAAGGGACAGGAGGAGACGCCGCAGGCAGGGGAGTCCCAGGAGGGGGGGGGCAGCAAGGGGACCCTGTGGGACCCTGTTGCCTCACGGAGATGTCGGCACACCAAACCGTAACATCCCGGAAGAAGGCGGTGCTCATCATGTACAAGGTGTACCTCAAGTACCCCGAGTCCGCTGCGCCCCCGCCTTCCCATGCGGCTAAAGGAGAGAAGCTGGAGGACCCCGACCCCCGGTGGGTGGGATCAGAGACCGGCGGGTGCCCAGCCAGGCGCCCGTGAGTGGTGTGAGGGCATGTGTATGTGGGTTAGTGGGTGCGACCCCAATAGAAGGCCCCTTGTTCCCTGAGCTCTGACGGCCCGCTGGACACAGTCCACAGCTCCGGAGGCCCTCCTGGGCCTGGCCGCGGGCAGGCCCAGGAGGCCACTGCCAGCCAGCCGGCAGCAGGCAACTCGCCGAGCTCGGGCACAGGCGGGACCCCCCACCCGGGCAGGGGTGGGAGCAGCTGGTGCCCCCAATCAAGAGCAGCCTGGTGGTGCCTGCAGGGTGCCAACCTCCCTCGCGTGGGCTCGTGCCTAGACGTTCCGCACGCGTCACTGATCCCCGAGCCTTGTGGCGGAGAAGCCTCGCTGCTGCAGGGAGTGGTCACAGCAGTGGGGGCCCTGTAGGTCTGTGGGTGCTCCGCTCCCCGGGCCCATTGGGAGGTTGGGTGGAGAATGAGGGGCGAGGGACCCTGGCAAGGCCTTTCGGCCGACGTGGTCACCCTGGGCTCCAAGGGCGTTACTGGCTGGGAACAGAGCATGTGGCGTGGGTGCCTGGGAGCGGGCCCGAGGCTGTGGTGGTCCTCTGGAACGTCCTCACGCAGACCGTACCCTGCGGGCTGTGGGTTCAGCGGGACGCAGTCAGGCAGCCCTGCCGCCAGAGTCCCACAGCGGAGGTGGTCACCGTGAGACGGCTATGTCCCAGGCAGAGGGCAGGATGGACCCTCAGGAGAGGGACTGAGAGCAGGCCCAGGACTGGGGGTGTGTCACTAGGTGTCGGAGCCCCGCAGGCCCCGGGGGGCCTGGGCCTCAGGGTTGCAGGTCAGGAAACGGAGGCTTGTCCCGAAGGTCAGCTGTGTTCCACATTCGCTGTGTCTTCCTGGCCTTTGGGGCATAGATGGGGCAAGGGCCTGCGTGCAGAGGGCAGAATCTGAGCCAGCCCTGGTTCACGGACGAGCAGACCACGCCTGGCACACGGGGTGCTGCAGGACGGACTTCCAGTCCCACGTGGGCACTCGCGGGGGGGAGGGCTGAGCTGAGCCACAGTGCCCCTGGGATGGTGGCTGGTGGCTGGAAGTCTCCAGGTGCCCTCCGGCCCACTCCACTGGGGGTGAGGCCGGGAGGGCTGCGCAATGGAGTGTCCTGGGCAGGTGCCAAGTGGTGGAGTGCTCCCAAGGCTCACTGGCCATCCCACTGCATGCTGGCCTTGGGGACCACGGCTATCCAGCTCCTTTCGCAGAGCACGCTCGCGCTCACTGTCCCTCCACCAGGGCAGGGGCAGAGCCACGGCCACACACCCTGGGTCCCTCGGCTTGGTGGGAGCTGTGGGCCTGCAGAGCTTCCTCTCCTGGTCGTAATTGGCTGGGCCACGTTCTTCAAAGCAGGTAGGGCGTTGTTTATTTCAGGGGCTGCGGAGGCTGCACCCAGGGAGCTTTTACCCCCGTGCTGCACCCCTGCCCTGCTCATCATCTGGAGAACAGGGTCTCTCTCAGTTGCCCTGGCTGGGCATGGGACTATTGCCAACCTCCTGCCTCTGCCTCCCAAGTGGCTGTGCTGGACAGGCGTGGCCCACCATGTCCACTAATGTTCTTTCTTTTTATATGTCTGCTTGCTTTCTTTCTTTGTTTTTGGTTTGTGTTTGTTTTTGGTACCAGGGGATGGGAACTCAGGGCCCTCGACCACTGGCCACATCCCCAGCCCCTTTTTTGTATTTTTGATTAGAGACAGGGTCTCACGGAAGTTGGCTAAGCTGCACTCGCGCAGTGCGGAAGCTGGCTTTGAACTCTCGCTAAAAAAAAAAAAAAAAGGGATCCTCCTGCCTTTCAGCCTCCCAAAGTACTGGGATTTTACAAGGCAGTGCGCCACCGGCGCCCCGGCTTTTCTGCTTCTTTCTTTGGTTTGCATTTTGGCGTTGTTTTATATTATTTTGGCTGTTAGAAGTTTTACCACAATGCGTTGATTTTATACCGTGGTTTGCTGAGGGATTGATCCAGGCTGGCCGTGCTCATGCCAGCCGCCACGGAGCGCTCGAATAGGCCTGAGCTACAACCCTAGCCCTTTATATAGTTTTTTTAATTATTTATTTATTTGGCTTTAATTGGTACAACAATTGCAATGCATTCATGTTTACAACGGTATCGGAGGATCCAAACCCGGGACCGCCGCACGTGCTAGGCGAGTGCTTCACCACTGAGTCCACAACCCCCAGGCCACCTCTTATTTTGGTGTTTTGTTTCCCATTAGCTGTAGAAGGACACAATACCATTTTAATTTATTTTAATGTATTTGTTGTTTAATTTATACTGGTGCGAGGATGGAATCCAATATACCTCGGGTGCGAGGCAAGCGCTCACCACTGAGCCTTACCCAGCCCTGGTTTCTTCTGCTTTTTTTTGTTCTTTTTTTTCTTTTTTGGTATCCAGGGATGGAACTCAGGGGCACTCGAGCCACTGGGCCCACATCCCCAGCCCTGATTTGGGATTGTTATTTAGTGACAGGGCCCGTCACGGAAGTTGCTTAAGTATTTCTTGCTTTTGCTGCAGGCTGGCTTATGAAAACTTGCGATCCTTTCTTGCCTCAGCCTCCAAGAGCAGCTGGGATGTACAGGCGTTGCCACTACCGTATTGGGGCTCCCAATGTTCTTTTACGAACACTATCAGATTTATAGAAACCATGGGAAGAAATCCACATGAATTCTGACACCCGTGCCTGGTCGCTCAGCTTTCCAAACCCCTGCCTGTGGCTTCAAGAGGTGCAGCTGTTTGAAACTGGAACACCGTGGGTAGCACATTGTCCCAGTGCTGCCTCCCTCCTCGGGCCCTGGCACAGCATACTGTTCTCAAGGAGGCTCAGGGGACCCCCGCAGTCATGCCTCATGATGACAACCACCCCCCTCTGAATAGGGACAACATTTGGGGGCGTTTCCCCACAAGCCACCCATGTCCGGACCGGAACCTTGTCCTGTACAGCCAGGCCTCAGCACCCCGAGGCATCCCCACTCCCAAGCCAGAGGCCACGGTGGACTTGGGGCAGGGCACTTGGGGGCCCTTGCTACAGGCGTGGCAAAGCCACTCACTGGCCAGCCAGGCCTTCAAGCTCTCCACTGCGCCTCGCCCCCCTGTTCCCTCCAAGGTGGGGCTGGCACCTCAGGGCTCCCAACCCCCAGCCTCCCGCCTCACAGGTGGTATTGTGTTGCACCCCCCGTGCCCCTGGCTCCGGGAAAAAACACCAAGGACATCGCTGTCCCGCGAGGGTCCAGGGTTTGGAACACCCGGAATCGCAAGGCATGAAGGCTGGGCGGTGATGCCTGGTTTCAGGAGTGACTGCGGAGCCCCCTTGAGAGCCAAGTCAGCCTCGTGTGTTGCCTGAACCTTGACGCCAGCAAGCTGCCCTCCATGGGTGCCGCGCTCAGGGTTTCCTTGGGCTCTGGCTCGGGCTTGGGTTGGGGTGGGCACTGCAGAGGGCAGCCTTGTGCCAAGCACTTCTCTTGTACTTGTTTACCCGCGGGCAGCCAGCCTGGGTCCGGGATGAGGCACTGGGCTCTTCCTGGCCGCTGCCTTGAGGGGTACCAGCCTGCGGTCGGCCGGCTGGCATCTAGGCTCGGGCGCAACGCTAGGCAGGGGCTGCCAAGGTGGTGGCGCAGTTGATGTGATGCCCACGCTTGGCTCTTCTACCCAGGCCTTGCCAGCGGTGTTGGCCTGGGTGGGAGGGCACCGTGAAACCCTCGCCCCACCACCCAGCCCCTTCTCGTGGCTCTTTCTGTTTTCCCTGGGCGCAAGGCAGTTCCACAGTCGCTCACTGTCTCCTGCGGGCCATTGTGGTGGTCACCTCACCGGAGTGCCTTGGTCCAGGCCCAGCTGCTGGGGGTGGTCGCCTGTTGCCCACCGGCGTGGCCCCTTGTTCCCAGCACTTGCACTGTTCCATTTCTGCCCTCTCGCCGGCTGCCGGCGCCCCACCCGTTGTCACAGCTACCCTGTGCTCCCTCTTGTTGGTGGATGCACTTGGGAACCAAGGCCTGGGTGTGGGGTGTCGTCC
>JAKELJ010000614.1:0-20321 GCA_025594165.1 Tamias sibiricus
TGAGGCGTTTCAGTGAAATTCACATAATTAGGGTAAAATATCCAAATAGGCTCTAAAACAAAATACGCGTTGATGTGTGTGATTGCCCAAATTTGGGGAGCCATGAGGGGCACAAAGAGAGAATTCATTTTGTCAGTGTTTCAATTGAAATACCACATAATGAAACATTTGTACCCAGTATGCTAAGAAACAAGGAATTTATTTCCAGTTGGGCTAAAACACTTTTGTCTATGGAGTTTTGAAAACTCTTTTTGGTACCTAGTGATTCAGCTTGAGATACTTTGAAACCTGGACAGAATAGCACAGTGTGCTTCTTGTAATCTGACGTGGTTGTTCTGCATTTTCAAAGTTCTAGCATTAACCTATTGGAGGAATTAGAACTAACAGGCCGTTTTGAGTGGAAATTCGCCTAATCCATGGGTAAACAACCAATAGGCTCACTCAAACAAAAAAACCTGTGATGGTGGGCATTGACCAAATTTGGGGGGAGCCATCGAGGGGCAAACAAGGAGAGGAATCATTTTTGTCAGGAGTTTCATTGAAAATACATCAAAAGAAACCTAGCGTGTACCCAGAAGCTAAGAAACATGAGACATTCATTTTCCAGTTGGCTTAAAACGCTTTTCTATGAGTTTGAAACTTCTTTTGGTTACTAGTGATTCAGCTTTGAGAATACTTGAATCCAGGACAGTATGCACAGTGTTGTGCTCTTGTGAACTTGAAGTGGCTTGTTCTGGCATTTTTAAAGTTCTAGCATTAACCAATTTAAGAAATAAACTCACAGGCCATTTTCAGTGAATTTTCGCCTATAATCAGGGTAAACATCCAATAGGCTACTGTAAACAACAAAACACCCTTGATTGGTGGGATGACCAAACTTGGTGGGAGTCATGAGGGGCCACATTGAGAGAATCATTTTTTCAGAGTTTTAATTGAAATATCCCACAAATGAAACCTAAGTACCCACAATGCTAAGAAACATTGGGAATTATTTCCAGTTCATCTAAAACGCTTTTCTGTGAGTTTGAAACTCTTTTGCTACCTAGTGATTCAGCTTTGACGATACTTGAACCAGGACAGAAGCACAGGTGTGCTTTGTGATCTGAAGTGCTTTTATGCATTTTCAAAGTTCTAGCATTAACCATTGAGGAATTAAACTTACAGGCGTTTTCAGTGGAAATTCGCCCTAATCAGGGTAAACATCTCAATAGGGCTCTAAACAAAAAAACCACGATGATGGTGGATTGACCAAATTTGGGGAGCCATGAGGGGTCACAAGAGAGAAACATTTTGTCAGAGTTTCATTGAAATACACAAAGAAAACCTAGTTCCCACAAGCTAAGAAACATGGCAATGTATTACCAGTTGGCTAAAACCGCTTTATCCTGTGAGTTTTGAAACTCTTTTGCTACCTAGTGATTCACGCTTTGAGATACTTGAACCAGGACAGAGAGCACAGTGTGCTCTTGTGATCTGAAAGTGTTGTTTCTGCGTTTTTTAAAGTTCTAGCATTAACCATTGAGGTATTTAAACTAACAGGCGTTTTTCAGTGAAAATTCGCCTAATCAGGGTAAACATCCCAATAGGCTCACTAAAAAAAAAACCCGGGGTGATGGTGAGTCTTGACCAAATTTGGGCAGCCATGAGGGCACAAGTAGAGAATCATTTTGTCAGAGTTTCAATTGAAATACACAAAGAAACTCCTAGTTAGTACCCCCAGAAGCTAAGAAACATGGAATATTATTTCCAGTTGGACTAAATCGCTTTTTCTGTGAGTTTGAAACTCTTTTGCTACCTAGTGATTCAGCTTTGAGATACTTGAAAACCAGGACAGAAGCAGCTCAGTGTCAGCTCTTGTGGAACTGAAGTGCTTTTCTGCATATTTTCAAAGTTCTAGCTCTTAACCATTGAGGAATTAAAAACTACAACAGGCGTTTTTCAGTGAAATTCGCCTAATCAGGGTAAACATCCAATAGACTACTAAAAAAAACCACCCGTGATGGTGGTGGAATGACCACAAATTTGGGGAGCCATTGGGGCACCAAGAGAGAATCATTTTGTCAGAAGTTTCATTGAAATACACAAAGAAAACCTAGTACCCAGAGCTAAGAAACATGGAATTATTTCCAGTTCGCCTAAAACGCATTTCTGAGTGAGTTTGAAACTCTTTTGCATACCTTGTGGATTTTCAGCTTTGAGATACTTGAACCAGGACAGAAGCACAGTGTGCTCTTGTGATCTGATGTGCTTTTCTGCATTTTCAAGTTTCCTAGCATTAACCATTTGAAGGGAATTAAACTACAGGGAGGCGTTTTCAGGAAAATTCGACCTAATTAGGGTAAACATCCAATAGGCTCTTAAACAAAACAACCCGTGAGATGGTGGATTGATGGCCAAATTTGGGGTGCTGCCATGAGGGGCACAAGAGAGAATCATTTTGTCAGTGTTTTCATTGAAATACACAAATAAAACCTTAGTACCCACAAGCTAAGAAACATGGAATTATTTCCAGTTGGCTAAAAAAAAGCTTTTCTTGTGAGTTTGAAAACTCTTTGGCCTACCTAGTGATTCAGCTTTTGAGATACTCTGAACCAGGACAGAAGCACAGTGTTTGCTCTTGTGAACTGAAGTGCTTATTCTGCATTTTTTCAAAGTTTCTAGCTTTAACCATTGAGGAATTTAAACTACAGGCGTATTTTCAGTGAAATTCGCCTAATCAGGGTAAAACATCCATTAACTCTAAAACAAAAAACCCGTGGATGGTGGGATTGAGACCAAATTTTGGGGAGCCATGGAGGGGCACAAGAGAGAATTTTCATTTTGTCAGAGTTTCATTGAAATACACAAAGAAACCTAGTTCCCCAGAAGCGCTAAGAAACATGGAATTATTTTCCAGTTGTCTAAATCGCTTTTCTGTGAGTTTGAAAACTCTTTTGGTAACCCCCCCTAGTGATTCAGTCTTTGAGATACTTGAACCAGGACATGAAGCACAGTGTGCTCTTGTGATCTAAAAGTGATTTTCTGCCATTTTGCAATTAACAAAAGTTCTAGCATTTAAAAAACCATTGAAGAATTTAACTACAGGCGTTTTCAGTGAAATTTCGCCTCTAATCAGGGTAAAACATCCAATAGGCTCTAAACAAAAAACCCTTGATGGTGGGAATGACCAAATTTGGGGAGCCCATGAGGGGCACAAGAGAAGAATCATTTTTGTCAGATGTTTCATTGAAATACACAAAGAAAACCTAGTAACCAGAAGCTAAGAAACATGGAATTATTTCCAGTTGGCTAAAAACGCTTTTTATGTGAGTTTGAAAACTCTTTTGCTACCTAGTGATTCAGCTTTGAGATACTTGAACCAGGACAGAAGCACAGTGTGCTCTTGTGATCCTGAAGTGCTTTTTTCCTGCATTTTCAAAAGTTCTAGCATTAACCATTGAGGAATTAAACTACAGGCGTTTTCAGTGAATTGAAATTTTCGCCTAATCAGGGTAAACATCCAATAGGCTCTAAAACAAAAAACACCGTGATGGTGGATTGACCAAATATTGGGGAGCCATGAGGGGCACAAGAGAGAATCATTTTTTGTCAGAGTTTCATTGGAAATACACAAAGAAACCTAGTACCCCACAAGCTAAGAAACATAGGAAATTATTTCCAGTTTGCCTAAATCGCTTTTCTGTGAGTTTGAAACTCTTTTGCTACCTAGTGATTCAGCTTTGAGATACTTGAACCAGGACAGAAGCACAGTGTGCTCTATGTGATCTGAAGTTCCTCTTTCTGCATTTTCAAAGTTCTAGCATTAAAACCATTGAGGAATTAAAATACAGGCAGAGTTTTTTTCAGTGAAATTCGCCTAATCAGGGTAAAAACATCCAATAAATAGGCTAATAAAAAAAAAAACCCGTGATGGTGGGGATATGACCCAAATTTGGGGGAGCCATGAGGAAGCACAAGACGGAGAATCATTTTGTCAGAGTTTTCATTGAAATACACAAAGAAAACCTAGTAACCCCCACCACAAGCTATGAAAGAAACATGGAATTATTTCTCCAGTTGGCTGAAACAAAAGCTTTTCTGTGAGTTTGAAACTCTTTTGCTACCCTAGTGATTCACGCTTTGAGATACTTGAACCAGGACAGAAGCACAGTGTGCTCTTGTAGATCTAAAGTGTTGTTTCTGCATGCGTTTTTAAAAAAAAAGGGGGTTTCTAGCATTAACATTGAGGAATTAAAACTCACAGGCCTTTTTCAGTGAAAATAGTCTTTCGCCTAATCAGGGGTAAACAATCCAATAGGCACCTCTAAACCAGAAAAACCCGTGATGGTGAGATGACCAAATTTGGGGAGCCCATGAGGGGCGTACAACAAGAGAGAATCATTTCTGTCAGAGTTTCATTGGACAATACAACAAAGAAACCTACGTACCCAGAAGAACTGAAGAAAACATGGAATTATTTTCCAGTTGGCCTAAATCGCTTTTCTGTGAGTTTGAAACTCTTTTGCTACCTAAGTGTGATTCACCTTTGAGATACTTGAACCATGACAGGAATGAGCACAGTGTGCTCTTGTGAATCTGAAGTGCTTTTTTAAATATGCAATTTTCAAAGTTCTTCAAAGTCTAGCATTAAACATGAGGAATTAAAACTAAACAGGCAATTTTCAGTGAAATTCGCCTAATCAGGGTTAAATATCCAATAGGCTCTAAACAAAAAACCCGTGATGGTGTTTTTTGGACCAAATTTGGGGAGCAATGGAGCCATGGGGGCAACAAGAGATGCAATCATTTGGAGTCAGAGTTTCATTGAAAATACACAAAGAAACCTCTAGTACCCCAAGCTTAAGGAAACATGGAATATTTCAGTTGACTTAAAAACGCTTTTTTGTGAGTTTGAAACTCTGTTTGCTACCTAGTGATTCAGCTTTTGAGATACTTTGAACCAGGATAGAAGTCACAGTGTGCTCTTGTGATGATCTAAAGTGTTGTTCTGCGTTTTTTTTCATCAAAGTTCTAGCATTAACCATGTGAGGATTTAAAACTAACAGAGGCGTTTTCAGTGAAAATTCGCCTTAATCAGGGGGTAAACATCCAATAAGCTCTAAACCAAAAAACCCGAAGATGGTGGGATGACCAAATTTGGGGCGAGCCATGAGGGGGCACAAGAGGAGAATCATTTCTGTCAGAGTTTCATTGAAATACACAAAGAACCCGTAGTTCCCCACAAGCTAAGAAACATGGAATTATTTCCAGTTGGCTAAATCGCTTTTCTGTGAGTTTGAAAACTCTTTTTGCTATCCTAGTGATTCAGCTTTGAGATTACTTGAAACCAGGGACTGATGTCACAGTGTGCTCTTGGTGATCTGAAGTGGTTTTCTGCCATTTTCTAAGTTCTAGCATAAAACCATTGAGGAATTAAAAAACCTAAATTAAAAAACTACAGGCGTTTTCAGTGAAAATTGCGGCCTAATCAGGGTAAATATCCCATTAGGCTCTAAAACCAAAAAAACACGTGATGGGTGGATTGACCAAATTTTGGGGAGCAATGTGGGGCACAAGTGAGGACAATCATTTTGTCAGAGGTTCATTGAAATACACAAAAGAAAACTTGGTACCTCAGAAAGCAAAGAAACATGGTATTATTTCCAATTTGACTAAATCTCTGTTTCTGTGGAGATTGAAAAATAAACCCCCCCTTCCTTTTTTTTTGCTACATAGTGATTCAGCTTTGAGATACTTGAACCAGGACAAGTAGCAAAGTGGTGCTTCTGGTGATCTGGAAGTGCTTTTCTGCATTTTCAAAGTTCTAGCTTTAAATTACCATTGTGATGGGAGCCGGGCTCGGGGGCGAGGAATTAAACTACAGGCGTTTTCAGTGAAAATTCGGCCTAAATCAGGGTAAAAATCCAATAGGCTCTAAAACAAAATAAAACCCGATGATGGTAGTTGGGATGACCAAAATTTGGGGAGCCATGAGGGGGCCACAAAGAGTGAAATCATTTTGTCTGAGTTTTATTGAAATACACAAGAGAAATTTTAGTAACCACGATGCTAAGAACACATGGAAATTATTTACAGTTGGCTAAATCGCTTTTCTGTGAGTTTGAAACTCTCTTCGCTACCTAGTGATTCAGCTTTGGATAGACTTGACTTGAACCAGGACAGAATCACAGTGTGCTCTTGTAATCTGACGCTGGTTGTTCTGCGTTTTTCAAGTTCTAGCATTATCCATTGAGGGATTTAAAACTAAACAGGCTTTTTGAGTGGAAATTCGCCCTAATCAGGGGTAAAAACATCCAAATAGGCCTGTCTAAAACCAAAAAAACCCGTGATGGTTGATTGACCAAATTTGGGGTTCCAATGAGGGGCACAAGAAGCGAATCTATTTTGTCAGAGTTTCATTGAAATACACAAAGAAATCCTAGTTCCCACCAAGCTAATGAAAAACATGGAAATTATTTCCAGTTGGCCTAAAAGCGGTTTTTATGAGTTTTGAAACTCTATTTGGTACCTAGTGGATTTCAGCTTTGAGATACATGAACCAGGATCAGAAGCACAGTGTTGCTCTTGTGATATGTAAAGTGTTTGTTATGCATTTTTAAAGTTCTAGCATTAACCATTTAAGAAATAAACTCACAGGGGTTTTCAGTGCATTTTCGCATAATCAGGGTTAAAGATTAATTCCAATAAGCTCTATAAACAAAACACCCGTGATGGTGGGATATGACCAAACTTGAGGGAGTCGATGAGGGGCAAACTGATGCAGAATCATTTTTTTCAGGAGTTTTATTGAAATACACAAAGAAAACCTAGTGCCCAAGAAGCTAAGAAACATGGAATTATTTTACCAGTCTGGCTAAAACGCCTTTTCTGATGAATTTGCATAACTCTTTATTGCTACCTAGTGAGTTCAGCTTTGAGATACTTGAACCAGGAACAGATGTCACAGTGGGCTCTTGTGATCTGAAGTGGTCTTTTATGCATTTTCAATAGTTCTAGCCATTAACCCATTGATAGATATTAAAAACTTACAGGAGTTTTGAGGTGAAATTCGCCTTATCAGGGTTAAACATTCAATAGGCTTCTAAAAAAAAAAACCCCAGTTGAGTGATGGTGGATTTGAGCAAATTTGGGGAGCCGATGAGGGGCCCACATGAGAGAATCAATTTTGTCAGAGTTTTATTGAAATACACAAAG
Organism: Tamias sibiricus; assembly: GCA_025594165.1. Classification (NCBI taxonomy): domain Eukaryota; kingdom Metazoa; phylum Chordata; class Mammalia; order Rodentia; family Sciuridae; genus Tamias; species Tamias sibiricus. Next base: position 7,195 of record JAKELJ010000614.1, read on the forward strand.
AAATCCTAGTTCCCAACAAGCTAAGAAACATGGAATATATTTCCAGTAAGGCAAAAAGCGCTTTATCTGGTTGAGGTTTGAATAACTCTTTGCTACCTAGTTATTCAGCTTTGAGATTAGCTTGGAACCAGGAGTAGAAGCAGAGTGTGCTCTTGTAATCTAAAGTGTTGTTCTGTTTTGTTCATTTTTAAAGTTCTAGAAGCATTACCAATTGAAGAATTAAACTCACAGTCTTTTTCAGTGCATGTTTCGCCCTAATCAGGGTAAAACATCCATAGGACTGTCGAAAACAAGAAACACCCGTGATGGGTGGTGATGACCAAATTTTGGGGAAGCCATTGAGGGTGCATATGAGAGAATCATTTCTGTTCAGGAATTTCATTGAAATTACAACAATGATACCTGGGGTGGTGTCAATGCCCAGCAAGCTAAGAAACATAGAATTATTTCCAGTTCGTCTAAAACGCTTATCCTGTGAATTTGAACTTCTATTTCCTACCTAGTGATTCAGGCTTTGAGATACTTGAACGCAGGACAGAGAAACAACAGTGTGCTCTTTTGATCTGAAGTGCTTTTCTGCATTTTCAAAAGTTCTTGCTTTATACCATTGATGGAATTACACTTAAAGGCGTTTTTCAGGTGAAATTCGCCTAAATCAGGGGTGGTAAACATCCAATAGGCTCTAAACAAAAAAAACCCGTTGATGGTTGGTGAGCGACCTGACCAAAATTTGGGGAGCCATGAGGGGCCACAAGAGAGAATCATTTTTGTCAGGAGTTTCATTGAAATTACACAAAAGAAACCTAGTACCCAGAAGCAAAGAAAACATTGGAAATGATTTCCAGTTGACTTAAAATCACATTTTCGGTTGAGTTGTGTGAAAACTCTTTTGCTACCTAGTGATTCAGCTTTGAGGTACTTGAATCAGGACAGAAGCACAAGTTGTGCTCTTGATGAACTAAAATGTTGTTCTGCATTTTTAAAAGTTCTAGCATTAAAACCATTTAAAGAATTAAACTCACAGGGGGTTTTCAGGCATTTTCCGCCTAATCAGGGTAAATATCCAATAGCTCTGTAAACAATACACACCCTTGATGGTGGGTATGACCAAACCTTGAGGTGAGTCTTGGAGGGGCAACATGAGGGAGAATCATTTTTTCAGAGTTTTATTGAAATATTCACAAAGAAACCTAGTGCCGCAGAAGCTGAAGAAAACATGGGGAATTATTTCCAGTTCTGCTAAAATCGCTTTTCTGGTGGCAATTTGAACCTTCCTTTTTCGCTTACTCTAGTGATTCAGCCTTTGAGATACTTGGTACCAAGGACAGAAGGCACAGTGTGCTCCTTGTATGATAATGAAAAGTGCTTTTCTGCATTGTTCAAAGTTCTGTGCATTAACCATTGAGGAAATTTAAACTACAGCGCGTTTTCAGTGAATTTCGCCCTAATCAGGGGTAAATATCCAATAGGCTCTAAACAAAAAAACACGTTATGGTGGGATTGACCAAATGTGGGGAGCCATTTGGGGCCACAAGAGATGAATCATTTTGTCAGAGTTCATTGAAAACTACACAAAGAAAACGCTAAGTACCCAGATGCTTAAGAAACATGGAATTATTATCCAGTTGACTAAATCACTTTTCTGTGAGTTCGAAACTCTTTTGCTACCTACTGATTCACCTTTGAGATACTTGAACCACGGACAGAGAGAACAGTGTGCTGCTTGTGAACTAAAAGTGCTTGTTCTGCGTTTTTAAAAAGTTTCTAGCATTAACCATTTGAAGAATTTAAAAACTCACAGGGGTTTTGAGTGCATTTGAATATTCACCATAAATCAGCGGTAAACATCCAATAAGCCTGTAAACAAAAACACCCTGTGATGGTGGATTGGAGCAAACTTGGGGAGTCTTGAGGGGCACATGAGAGAATTCCCATTTTTTCAGAGTTTTATTGAAATACACACAAAGAAAACGCTTAGTGCCACGAAGCTAAGAGAACATGGGAATTATTTCCAGTTGGCTAAAACGCTTTCTCTGTGAATTTGAAACTCTCTATTCCTGATACCTTAGTGGATTCAGCTTTGAGATACTTGAACCCAGGGAAAGAAGCACAGTGGTGCTCTTGTGGATCTGAAGTGCTTGTCTGCATTTTCAAAGTTCTATCATTATCCATTGAGGAATTAATCTACAGGAGTTTTCAGTGAAATTCGCCTAATCCGGGTAAATATCCAATAAACTCTAAACAAAAAACACGTGATGGTGGGATTGACCAAATTTGGGAAAGCCATGAGGGGCAACAAGAGGAGGAATCATTTTGTCAGATAGATTCATTGAAATTTACAAAAAGAAACCTTGTAGTACCCACAAGCTAAAGAAACATGGAAATTATTTCCAGTTTTGACTAAAATCAGCTTTTCGGTGGAGATTGAAAATCTCTTTTGCTTACCGTCAGTTGATTCAGCTGTTGAGATAGTACTTGAACCAGGAAAGAAGCACAGTGTGGCTCTGGTGTTTCTGAAGATGCTTTTCTGCATTTTCAAAGTTTCTAGCATTAACCATTGAGGAAATTACACTAACAGGCGTTTTCAGTTTGATAAATTCGCCCTAATCAGGGTAAACATCCAATAGGCTCTAAACAAATAAATACCATCGATGATGGTGGTGATATGACCAAATTTGGGGAGCCATGAGGGGCACAAGAGAGGATCATTTCAGTCGAGTGTTTCTATTGAAAATTACACGAAAAGAACCCTAGTTACCCAAGAAGCAAGAAAAACATTTGGAATTAGTTTCCAGTTGAACTAATAATCGCTTTTCTGTGAGATTGATTGACACTCTTTTGCTACCCTAGTGATTCAACTTTGAGAATACTTGAATCCAGGACAGATGCACAGTGGTGCTCTTGTGAACTTAAAATGTTGGTCTGCGTTTTTTTTTTAAAAAAGTTCTAGCATTAACCATTGAGGATATAAATTAAACTCACAGGTGTTTTCAGTGCCATTTTCGGACTAATCAGGGGTAAACATCCAATTAAAACATCCAAATAGCTCTGTAACAAAACACCCTTGATGGTTGGTAATGACCGAACTTGGTGGAGCCATTGGAAAGGTCACATGAAGGAGAATCATTATTTTTTTCAGAGGTTCCATTTGAAAATACACAAAGAACCCAAGTTACCCAAAAGCTAGGAAACATGGGAATTATTTCCAGTTCGCTCTAAAAACACTTTTCTGTGAGTTTGAAATCTCTTTTGTTACCTAGTGGATTCATCTTTGAGATACTTGAATCCAGGAAAGAAGCACAGTGTGCATCTTGTGAACGGAAAGTGCTTGTTCTGCATTTTTTAAAGTTCTAGCATTAACCATTGATAGAAATTAAATCACAGGTGGTTTTCAGTGCCATTTCGCCTAATCAGGGAAAACATCAAATAGGGCTTCTGTAAAACAAAACACCCTTTGATGGTGGGATTGACCAAACTGTTGGGGAGTCATGAGGTGCCCACAGAGAAGAAAGAGAGATCATTTTTTCAGAGTTTTATTGAAATACAGAAAGGAAACTAGATACCCCCCCAACCAGAAGCTAAGAAACATTGAAATATTTCCATTTCTCTAAAAAGCTCTGTGTCTGTGAATTTCGAAACTCTTTTCCTACCTAGTTATTCAGCTTTTGAGATACTTGAAACCAGGACAGCAAGCACAGTGTGCTCTTGTGATCTGAAGTAATTTTCTGCGATTTTCAAAAGTTCTAGCTTTAACCATTGAGTGAATTTTAAACTACAGGCGTTTTTTCATGTGGAAATTCGCCCTAATTCAGGTGTAATATACATCCAATAGCTCTAAACAAAAAACCCGTAATGGTGGATTATTGACCAAAATTTGGGGAGGCCTATGAGGGGCACAATTGATGAGAATCATTTTGTCAGTGTTTCATTTGAAATACACAAAGGAAACCTAGTTCCCACAAGCTAAGAAAACAGGGGAATTATTTCCAGTTGCCTAAATCACTTTTCTTGTTGAATTTGACAACTCTTTTTGCTACCTAGTGATTCCAGCTTTGAGATACTTGAGGCGAGGATACAGATGTCACAGTGGTGCTCTTGTGATGATCTGAAGGGTTGTTCTGCGTTTTCAAAGTTCTAGGCAGTATAACCCATTGAGGAATTTTAAAACTAACATGCTTTTTTTTTTTTCATAGGGGGGGGGGGGGGGGGGAGTAAAATTTCGCCCTCTAATCAGGGTAAAATATTCAATAGGCTCTAAAAAAAAAAAACACGTGATTGTGGAGTTTGAGCATATTTGGGGAGCCCATGAGGAAACACAAAGATGAGAACTCATTTTGTCAAGAGTTTTATTGATAATAACAACAAAGAAACCTAGTTCCCAGACAAGCTAAGAAACATGGAATTATTTCCAGTTGGCTTAAACAACGCTTTTCTGTAAGTTTGAAACTCTTTTGCTTACCTAGTGATGATTCAGGCTTTGAGTTACTTGAATCAGGGACAGACAGCACTAGGTGTGTGCTCTTGTGAAACTAAAGTGCTTGTTCTGCATTTTTTAAAGTTCTTAGCATTAACCATTTGAAGAAATAAACTCACAGTATTTTTCAGTGCATTTTTCGCCATAATCAGGGTTACACATCCAATAGACTGTAAAAAAAAACACCCTTGATTGGTGGGGATGACCAGCATTTGGGGAGGCCTTGAGGGGCCCACATGAGATAATCATTTTGTCAGAGTTTCATTTGAAATACACAAAGAAAACACTAGTGCCCAGAAGCTAGGAAGAACATGGTGAATTATTTCCATGGTTCGCTAAAACGCTTTTCTGTGAGTTTGAAACTCTTTTGTTACCTTAGTGATTCAGCTTTGAGATAACTTGAAAACAGGAAAGAAGTTACAGTGTGCTCTTGTGATCTGAATGTAGCTTTTCTGCATTTTCAAAGTTCTAGCATTAACCATTGAAAAAAATTACACTAAGAGGCAGTTTTCAGTGAAAATTCGCCCTAATCAGGGTTAATACATCCAATAGGCTCACTATACAAAAAGACCCCGTGATGGTTGGTGATGGCCAAATTTGGGGAGCCCTATGTAGGGGCCACAAGAGAGAATTCTTTTTGTCAGATGTTTCATTTGAATTATACACAAAGAAACCTCAGTACCCAGAATTCAAAGAAACATGGAATTATTTCCAGTTGGCAACTAAAATCACTTTATCTGTGGAGATTGAAAAAACTCTTATTGCTACCTAGTTGATTCAGCTTTGAACATACTTTGAACCAGGACAGAGAGAACGGTGTGCTCCTGTGGATCTGAAGTCTTGTTCTGCATTTTCCAAAGTTCTAGCATTAACCATTGAGGAATTAAACTAACAGGCAGTTTTCAGTGAAATTCGGACTAATCAGGGTAAACATCCAATAGGCTCTAAAACAAAAACCCGTGTGGGTGGGTTGCCAAAATCTTGGGGAGCCATGAGGTGTGTTCCCCCCCCCCCCCCCCCTTTAGGAGCCAAGGAGGAACCGCCCCCCCCCCCCCCCCTTAGCGGGGCAAAAGAGAGAATCATTTGTCAGAGTTTCATTGAAATACACAAAGAATACCTAGTTCCCTATCAACAAGATAAGAAACGTATGGAATTATTTCCCAGTTGGCCTAAAATCTGCTTTTCTGTGAATTTGAAAACTCTTTTGCTAGCCTAGTGATTCAGATTTGAGATACATTGAACCAGGGACAGAAGTCACAGTGTTGCTCTTGTGATCTGAAGTGGTTTTTCTGCATTTTCAAAGTTCTAGCCATTAACCATTGAGGAATTAAACTAGCAGGCGTTTTTGAGTGAAATTCGCATAATCAGGGTAAACATTCAAGTAGGCTCTAAAAAAAAAAACCCGTGATGGTGGGGATTGAGCAAAATTTGGGGAGCCATGAGGTTGCACAAGGATGAGACTCATTTTGTCAAAGGTTTCATTTGATATACACAAAAGCAAAACCTAGTTTCCCACCACAGCTAAGGAAAACCATGGAATTATTTCCTGTTGGCCTTGTAAAAACGCTTTTCTGTGAGTTTTGAAATACTCTTTTGCTATCCTAGTTGGGATTCAGGGCTTTGAGATACTTGAACCAGGACAGGAAGCAGAGTGTTGCTCTTGTGAAACTAAAGTGTGTTGTTTCTGCATTTATAAAGTTCTAGCGATTTAACCATTTATGAATTAAACTCACAGGTATTTTTCAGGGCATTTGTCGCATAATATCAGGGTAAACATCCAATTAGACTCTGATAAACATAAACACCCTTGAAGGTGGGATGACCAAAACTTTGGGGATGTCTTGTTTGAGGGGCACATACACGAGAGAATCATTCTCTTCAGAGCTTTAATTGAAAATACACCTTAATAGAGAACCATAGTGCCCAGGAAGCTAAGAAACATGGAATTATTTCCAGTTCGCAAAAACGCTTTTCTGTGTGTTTGCATAACTCTTTTGCTACCCTAGATGATTCAGCTCTTTGAGGATTACTTTGAACCAGGAAAGAAGCACAGTGGTGCTCTTGTGATCTGAAGTGAACTTTTCTGCATTTTCAAAGTTCTAGCTTTAACCACTTGGATGGAATTTAAAATAACAGGCGTTTTCAGTGAAATTCACATTAATTAGGGATAAAACATCCAATAGGCTCTAAACAAAAAAACCGTGATGGTGGGATGGCCAAATTTGGGGAGCCATGAGGGGCACAAGAGAGAATCATTTTGTCATAGTTTCATTGAAATACACAAGGAAATTTAGTACCCAGATGCAAGAAACAAGGAATTATTTCCAGTTGGCTAAAACGCTTTTCTGCATGAGTTTTTGAAAAACTCTTTTGGTACCTAGTGATTCAGCTTTGAGATACTTGAACCAGGACAGAAGCACAGTGTGCTCTTGTGATCTGACGTGGTTTTCTGCATTTTTCAAAGTTCTAGCATTAAACTATTGAGGAATTAAACTTACAGGCGTTTTCAGTGAAATTCGGCCTAATCCGGGTGTAAACAATCAATAGGCTCTAAAACAAAATAAACCTATTGTGATGGTGGATTGACCAAAATTTGGGGAGCCAATGAGGGGCACAAGAGAGAATACATTTTTCTGTCAGAGTATTCAGTTGTAAATACTCAAAGAAAACCTAGTTACCCACCAAGCTAAGGAAACATGGAATTATTTCCAGTTGGCTAAAACGGCATCTTTCTGGTGGAGTTTGAAACTCTTTTGGTACCTTAGTGATTTCAGCTTTTGAGATACTTGAACCTCTGACAGAAAGCACCAGTGTGTGCTCTTGTGATACTAAGTGCTTGTTATGCATTTTCAAAGTTCTAGCATTATTAACCATTTGAGGAATTAAAACTCACAGGCGTTTTCAGTGAAATTCGGCTCTAATCAGGGTTAAACATCCAAATAGCCTCTAAACAAAAAAAACCCGTGTTAGGTGGGGCATGGACCAAATTTGGGGAGTCCATGAGGGGCACACATCGAGGAGATGTCATTTTTGTCCAGAGGTTTCATTGTAAATTACAACAAAGAAACCTAGTACCCACAAGCTAAGAAACAAGAAATTATTTTTTCCAGTTGGCTAAAACGCTTTTCTGTGAGTTTGAAAACACTTTTGCTAACCTAGTAATTCAGCTTTGAGATAGGTTTGAGCCAGGACAGAAGCACAGTGAACAGGTGTGCTCTTGTGATCTGAAGTTGCTTTTCTGCATTTTCAAAAGTTCTAGCATCATTAAAAACCATTGAAGGAATTAAACTACAAGGCGTTTTCAGTGTGAAATTCGCCTAATCAGGGTAAACATCCAATAGGCTCTAAACAAAAAACACGTTATGGTGGGATTGGACCTCAAAATTTGGGGAGCCAATGAGGGGCACAATGAGGAGAATCATTTTGTCAGAGGTTCATTGAAATACACAATAGAAACCTTAGTTCCCACGATGCTAAGAAACCATGGAATTATTTTCAGTTGGCATCTAAATTCGCTTTTTCCTGTGAATTTGAAAAACTCTTTTGCTACCGTAGTGATTACTGCTTTGAGATACTTGAACCAGGGACAGGTGCAACGTTGTGCTATTGTGATTCTGAAGTGCGTTTTCTGCATTTTCAAATGTTCTAGCATTAACCATTGAGGAATAAAAATACTTACAAGGCGTTTTGAGTTGAAATTCGCCTAATCAGGGTAAAAACATTTCAATAGGCTCTAAACAAAAAAACCCGTGATGGTGGGGATTGACCAAATTTGGGAGAGCCATGAGGAGGCACCAATATAGAATCGAGAATCATTTTGTCAGATGTTTCTATTGAAATTATACAACAGAAGAAACCTAGTCACCCACAAGCTAAGAAACATGGGAATTATTTCCAGTTGGCTTAAACCGCTTTTCTGTGAGTTTGAAACTCTTTTGCTACCTAGTGATTCAGCTTTGAGATTACTTTGAAACCTGGACAGAAGCAGAGTGTGCTCTTGTGAAACTTAAAGTGTTCGTTTCTGCATTTTTAAAGTTCCTAGCATTACACCAATCTTAAGAAATTAAACTCACAGTGCTTTAGTCAGGCGAATTTCGCCTAATCAGGCGTTAAAACATCCAATATAGGCTGTAAACAAAAACACGCGTGGAATGGTGGTGGGGAGATTGACCAAACTTGGGGGAGCCATGTGAGGGCCACAACGACGAGAATCATTTTCTGTCAGAGTTTCTATTGAATTACACAAAGAAACCTAGTAGAGTACCCAGAAAGCTAAGAAAACATGGAATTATTTCCAGGCAGTTGGCTCCTAAAACGCTTTTCAGAGTGAGTTTTGAAAACTCTTTTGTTTACCTAGTGAGCTTCAGCTTTGAGATACTTGAACCAGGAGAGAAGCTCACAGTGTTGCTCTTGTGATCTTGAAGTGTTGTTCTGCATTTTCAAAGTTCTAGCATTAATCCCAATTTGAGGAATTTACACTAACAGGTTGTTTTTTCAGTGCAAATTCAGCCTTAATACAGGGTAAACATCCAAATAGAGCTCTAAAGACCACGAAACCCGTGATGGTGTGGATGAATCCAAATTTTGGTGCAGACTGGTGAGGGGCACCATGGAGAGAATCATTTTGTCAGGAGTTTCATTGAAATACACAAAGGAAAACCTAGTACCCAGAAGCATAAGAAACATGGAATGATTTCCAGTTGGGGGGACTAAATCACTTTTCGTGTGAGTTTGAAACTCTTTTTGCTACCTAGTGATTCAGCTTTGAGGATACTTGAATTCAGGACAGAAGCACAGTGTGCTCTTGTGGATCTGAAGTGCTTTTCTGCATTTTCAAAGATCTTTTTTTTTTTCTTGTTTCTAGCATTACCATTGAGGAATTAAACTACAGGGGGTTTTTTTTTGGGGAGGTGAATAGATATCGCCTAACTCAGGGTAACATCCAATGGTCTAAACAAAAAAAAAAACCCGTGATGGTGGATTGACCACATTTGGGGGAGCCTATGCGGGGCACAAAAGAGAGCGCATTTTGTCAGATTTCATTGAAATACACAGAAACTAGTTCCCACAAGCTAAGAAACATGGGACATTATTTCCAGTTGGCTTTTAAAGCGCCTTTTTCTTATGAGTTTGAAACTCTCTTTGGTACCTAGTGATTCAGCTTTGAGATACTTGACACCAGGACAGAAGGCCACAGTGTTGCTCTTGTGAAGTAAAGTGTTGTCTCTGCATTTTTAACGTTCTAGCATTAACCATTTAAGACTAAACTCCCAGGGGTTTTCAGGCATTTTCGCCTTAATCAGGGTTAACAACCAATAGCTATAAACAAAACACCCTTGATGGAGGGATGACAAACTTGGGGAGTCGTTGAGGGGCACATGAGAGAATCATGTTTTCAGAGTTTTATTGAAATACACAAAGAAACCTAGTGGCCAGAGCTAAGAAACATGGAATTATTTCCAGTTCTCTAAAACGCTTTTCTGTGAAATTTGAACTCATTTTCCTACCTAGTAATTCACGCTTTGAGATACTTGAACCAGGACAGAGCACAGTGTGTCTTGTGATCTGCGTGCTTTTCTGGCATTTTTCAAAGTTCTAGCATTATCCATTGAGGAATTAACTACAGGCGTTTTCAGTGAAATTCGCCTAATCAGGGTAAACATCCCAATAGGCTCTAAACCAAAAAACCCGATATGGTGGGATGACCAAATTAGGGAGCCATGCGGTGCACAAGAGAGCATATCAATTTTGTCAGAGTTTCATTGAAATAGACGACAAAAGAAAACCTAGTTCCCCACAAGATAAGAAACATGGAATTATTTCCAGTTGCCTAAATCGCTTTTCTTGTGAATTTGAACTCTTTTGCTACCTAGTGATCAGCTTCTGAGATACTTGAACCAGGACAGAGTCACAGTGTGCTCTTGTGATCTGAAGTGGTTTTCTGCATTAACAAAGTTCACGCATTAACCATTGAGAGAATTTAAAACTACAGGCGTTTTGAGTGAAATTCGCCTAATCAGGGTAAACATTCAATAGGCTCTAAAAAAAAAACCCGTGATGGTGATTGAGCAAATTTGGGAGCCATGGGGGCACAGAGAGAATCATTTTTGTCAGCGGTTTCTATTGAAATACACAAAGAAACCTTTAAATTCCCACAAGCTAAGAAACATGGAATTATTTCCAGTTGGCTAAAACGCTTTTCTGTCGTTGTAACCTCTTTTGCTTACCTAGTGATTCAGCTTTGAGCCTACTTGTAACAGGACAGAAGCAGAGTGCTGCTCTATGTCACTAAAGTGTTGTTCTGCATTTTTAAAGTTCTAGCATTAACCATTTAAGAATTAAACTCACAGTCTTTTTCAGGCATTATGCCTAATCCAGGTAAAACATCATATCAGACCTGAAAACAAACACCCTGAAGGTGGGGTGGGATGACCAACTTGGGAAGCCTTGAGGGGGCATATGAGAGAATCATTCTTCGAATTTCAATGAACTACACAAAGAAACCTAGTGCCAGAAGCTAAGAAACATGGAATTATTTCCAGTTCGCTAAAACGCTTTTCTGTGAATTTGAAACCTCTTTTCTACCTAGTGATTCAGCTTTGAGATACTTGAACCAGGACAGAAACCACAGTGTTGCTCTTTTGATCTGAAGTGCTTTTCTGCATTCAAAGTTCTGCATTAACCATTTGCGGAATTACACTAAAGGCGTTTACAGTAGAAATTCGCCTAATCAGGTAACATCCAATAGGCTCTAAACAAAACCCGTGATGGTGTGATGACCAAATTTGGGGGAGCATAGGGGCACAGAGAGAATCATTTGTCGAGTTTCATTGAACTACACAAAGAACCCTAGTACCAGAAGCAAAGAAACATGGAATGATTTCCAGTTGACTAAATCACTTTTCGGTGAGTTTGGAAAAACTCTTTTGCTACTAGTGATCAGCTTTGCAGATACTTGAATCAGGACAGTAAGACAGTGTCTGTGAACTAAAATGTTGTTCTGTCATTTTAAAGTTCTAGCATTAACCATTTAAGAATTAAGCTCACAGGGGTTATTCAGGCATATTTCGCCTAATCAGGGTAAATATCCAATAGCCTGTAAATCAAAAACACCCTTGATGGTGTGATGACCAAACTTGGGGCGTCTTGAGGGGCACATGAGAGAATCATTTTTTCAGAGTTTTATTGAAATACACAAAGAACACCTAGTGCAGAAGCTAAGGAAAACATGGAATTATTTCCAGTTCTCTAATCGCTTTTCTGGGAATTTGAACCCTCTTTTCCACTACCTAGTGATTCAGCTCTTGAGAAACTTGAACCAGGACAGAAACACAGTGTGCTCTTGTGATCTGAAGTGCTTTACTGCATTTTCAAACGTTCTCGCATTAACCATTGAGGAATTAAACTACCGGCGTTTTCAGTGAATTCGCCTAATCAGGGTAAATATCCAATAGCTCTAAACAAAAAACACGTTATGTGGATTGACCAATTTGGGAGCCATTTGGGGCACAAGAGACATCATTTTGTCCGAGGTTTCATGAAATACACAAAGAAACTTAGTACCCAGACGTCAAGAAAACATGGAATTATTTCCAGTTGACTAAATCACTTTTCTGTGGAGTTTGAACCTCTTTTGCTACCTACTGATTCAGCTCCAGCAGCACAGTGTGTCTGTGAACTAAAATGTTGTTCTGCGTTTTTAAAGTTCTCGCCTAACCATTTAAGAATTAACTCACCGGGGTTTTGCGGCCATTTTCGCCTAATCAGGTAACTCCAAATAGGCCCTGTAACAAAACCACCCTTGATGGTGGGCATGAGCAAACTTGGGGAGTCTTGAGGGGAAATGAGAGAATCATTTTTCAGAGTTTTATGAATACACAAAGGAAAACCTAGAGCCCCGAGCTAAGAAACATGGAATTATTTCCGTGTCTAAACGCTTCTCTGTGAATTTGCAACTCTTATCCTACCTCGTGATTCAGCTTTGAGATACTCTGAACAGGGAAAGAACCACAGTGTCGCTTTGTGATCTGAAGTGCTTTTCTGCATTTTCAAGTTCTATCATATAACCATTGAGGAATTAAACTACAGGCGTTTTCAGTGAAATTCGCCTAATCCGGGTAAATACTCAATAGGTCTAAACAAACAACAGTGACTGGTGGATTGACCAAATTTGGGCGGAGCCATGGGGGCACAAGAGAGGAATCATTTTGTCACGAAGTTCCTTGCCCTACCCCCCACGCCCCTTAGTACCCAGAAGCAAAGAAACATGAATTATTTCGTTGACTAAATCACTTTTCTGTGAGATTGAAATCTTTTGCTACGTCAGTGATTCAGCTATCTGAAGATACTTGAACCAGGAAGAGCACAGTGTGATCTGTGATCATGAAGTGCTTTTTTGCATTTTCATGTTCTAGCATTAACATGGGAATTTACACTAACAGCGTTTTCAGTGAAATCTCGCCTTAATCAGGGTAAAACATCCAATAGGCTCTAACAAAATAAAACAACACCCGTGTGGTGTGATGACCAAAATTGGGGAGCCATGAGGGGGCACGAAGAGGGAATCATTTTGTCAGTGTTTCATTGAAATACACGAAGAAACCGTAGTACCCAGAAGCAAAGAAACATGGAATTATTTCCAGTTGACTAAATC